>JAUBOD010000255.1:625652-641476 GCA_032353885.1 Nothura maculosa | reverse complement strand
AAGGAAAGAAATAAGTGATTCTAAAACAGCTTGACAATGAATTAAAAGAACCAAAACTTGAACAGATTCTAACCCTGTATATAACACACACATAATTCCACATGACAGAAGAGATATTCTATTAATTCAAACAGATAATTTAAAACATCTGACTTAAAAGTAAGGGAAATTAGTTGCTAAGGTGATCATTTTTAATTTTGCTGAAAAAAAAGTCACAACTCTTTAAGTGATCTTAGAGCTTCTATGTTCTTAGAAAACAAGTTTAACACACTGTTCACAAATTAAGGGATAAAAAAAACGAAGATAAAAAATAAATAAAAAATAATTTGTTTAAGGAATGTTATTCCACTATAATTATGCTTCTTTACAAGTGCAAAAAATATATAGAGGGATATAATACGTTTCAAAATTGGAATTACTAAGGTAATTAATATTATTATCTGCTGTACTGGATCTATTTCAGGAGTATGTTACTAACTTCACTAGAAGTATTTCTTTAACTGCAAAAAAAGAACTTAAGGACTTAAACCAGGGACTTTTTTTTGAGGGTCCCAGTATTGGAAATGTTAGAAATACACACAGGTTTCTTATCAAATAGACACTCACCTGCCTAGAGACAGTAATCTCATTATTAGATTCAAATCCCAGGGGGCTTTGTTTCTTGTCAGAATTATCAAAGGTGATAGAAACAGTTGCTTTGGTAATTCCAGCTTGCCCATTTTTATAAACCAGATCTTGCAGGTTGGTAGCTCGTACCTAAATATAATGGATAAAATCTGTGCTTTTTTTTTTTTTTGGAAACACAATCTCTACATAGCTTCTGTGGGCATATTTTATAACACTGTGTTATACCAAGAAAATCGTAATTCGAACTTAGTACTAGAGTGAGAGCATTGATAAATTTTAGCATTGAACATTAAAAACTTGAATAAATAAACCACACTCACTCTTCTAGAAAAGAATATTCATAAGAATGGAAAAAAAAAAAAAGAGTCAACAACGGAAGAAATACCTGACAAAAGAAATACAAGTCCACGACTGCCGCTTTACCTGAGACAGGTTGGAGATGCCCAACAGGAAACAGATGGAGTCCAAGATGTTGGACTTGCCACTACCATTCAAGCCAGTAATGGCATTGAATAATGGATCAAAATCGTTGATTTCTGTCCTCTGAGCGTAGGACTTAAACCCTTCAATAACTATTGTTTTTATGTGCATCCTTCTATGTTCCTGAAGGACAAGGACAAGTAAGAGTGAAGAGGTCTTTGTATTCCTGTATTCCTGGGTATTTCAAAAGAAAACAAATCAGTTGGCACTCAAAAGAAAAAAAAAAGCATCTGAGCAAAAAGTGCAAAGTGTTTGAGCAACAGGGCTTCACTCAGTTTTCATCATATTACTTGTGTGGAAAGCCATGGCATGAGAGCTTTCTTGCAAACTAGCCGGCCGTTATTTCACCAGCCAAAAAGGAGAAGAGATGGGAACCAACAGCACCGGACCAGCCCTCTCAAAAGGGGCAGCGCTGAGTTCTCCGCACGAAGAACAGCAGCCCGGGAATAAACAGATTTAATAATAAAAGGAAGAAACTCGAGAACGTGGCTCGTCCCCGAGGCGCCGCGAGCGCAGCCGCGTCGCTACGGCCGCCCCGCGCCCGGGCCCCGCTCCCCTTTTCCGCCCGGGCCCCGCTCCCCTTTTCCGCCCGGGCCCCGCTCCCCTTTTCCGCCCGGGCCCCCCACCCGTGCGTTCGCGGCTCCAAGGAGGCTCCAAGGAGGCTCCAAGGAGGCTCCAAGGAGGCTCCAAGGAGGCTCCAAGGAGGCTCCAAGGAGGCTCCAAGTGCCCCGCGCGGCCGCCGCGCTCACCGCGCGCGACACTCCTAACGGCTCCACAAGCTGCCAACGGCTGCACAATCTCTTAACGGCTCCCGGCGCTCGAATTTTGGCGCCGAACAAAACGATGGCCCCCTTCGCGGCTGCCCCGAGCGCTGCCTGTCCCGAGCGGCGAGGCTCCCCCAGCCTAACTCCACCGTCGGCGAAGCAGAGAGAGCGGGACCCGCGCGGACCTTGGAAGAGAAAAGGGCATCTCCTGACGCGAGGGTCCCGGCAGTCGCGGGTGACACATACAGTCAATTCGAGACAGGCAAGATGGCGGGGCGGTTGCGCCGCGGAAGTCCCCTGAAGGCAGGCCTGGCGGCCGTTAGGCGCCTGAGGAGGCGGCGGCCATGGCGGGTGGCTCCGCGTCTCCGCCTCCCGTGGGCGGCGCTGCCTCGGGCGCGGTGCGGGAGCCGGGAGGAGCGGGGCTGTGCCCCGGGCTAGGGATCCGGCACGAGCCTGCTCGCGCAAACGTGGTGTCCTTGTTGGGGGAGCTTTAGGTATGGTGCCTTCCCTCCCTCCTTTTCTCCCGGAGATTTTGCCTGTTTAGGTTTGAGAAAAGCCTGTGGCGCCGCCATGGCCGTGGCGATGGAAGCCGGAGTGTTGAACCCAAAAAGTGTGTTGCCCTGGGCACGCCTAAAAGGGAAAATAGAAGAATCAGCTTATTAAAATCCTTCAGATATTTTTTTTCTCGCAATAGGGAGAATGTGAGACTTTTAGGTAGGTTCCTAAATAATAAGGGACACTAAGCAAACTCCCAAATTACAGAGGCAGGAAATTGGGGAGTTAATTTAAAAGGGCCCTTACTTCTTCAAGGGAAACTTGACAAGGACATGGAAGGTTGGCGGCTGACTTACTAGCGCCTGTAAAAAAGGCAAAACTGAGCAAGTACTGCTGTGTTAAAGCCGAATGTGAATTTCTGGTACTTGGTTCGTCAGAACTGCAGTGTAGTGGGTGTTTTTTAATCTAAGGAAAGTATCAGTAATACATATGTGCAATATAGGGCAAGTGCAGGAGCAGTTGCTGTGATGTGAGAGCATTGAAAACCTGACAAAATGAAAAAAAGTTCAGTTCTAATACTTCTAGGGAAAAAAAGAAAGGAAGAAAATGCCAGTTCAGCTAAATTGTTGCAATTTAGAGAAGTGCTTTCCTTAAGGAGAAAGAAGTCTATTCAGAACAAAAACACAAAAAGCCAAAAACCACCATCACCACCAAAAGCAAACACCTTTGAAGGTGTGTTTCCTTTAAAGAACAGCAGGTGTCGAAAGCTGCATTGCTAAAAGCAGGTAACTACCTAAACCAGGGAATGCATTTTTTTCTGTGTTGACTGAGTTTTGCTGTATGCTTAGATCAGTATTTTGGCAGAGGATGTTGTGAATCTCACTGTCAGTTTGGCTTGAGAGGTGCTGTTGAGATCAAAAGAGCCATTGGGGTTGTACTAAATTGTCTATTCTGAAGGCAAAGGTAAAGTTAATGTTTTATTTTCTTGAATATTTAACAGGGGCACATTATAGGGTAATTTTTTTTTTTTTGCATGCCTACTCTATTTCTGTTGTAGTTTGGTTACTATATCTATAAGCAGTAATGTGACAGCATTGCTTCTGGTAGGACTAGGTAGGAAGCGCTTATGGATGCTTCTCCCTTGCTAACATGTGGCTATCCTGCTTAAAAAAAAAAAAAAAAAAAAAAAAAAAAAAAACAGAATGGTGCTTTTTAATTGTGCGTTCATTTTTAAATAGCACTTTTGTGGTGATTTGCAAACCATTCATAGTCTGCGCAAAAGCCATTTCCAGTGTGCAGCAAACAGACTTGCACATTTGATGCCTGAGGCCAAATGGCTGCCTGATTAATCACTGTGAGAAGTGGGTCCTTGGCGTGGCAGGTGATGTGGAATGTGCTTCCAAGGGCAGAAATGATCGCTGATAAAATGACTATCTCAGCTGGCTGAGGAGCCAGTGCCTTTGTGGTTTTGCCTACAGTCTTAACCTACCAGACTCTTCACAACCTGAAATAAAAAAATGGGAATGAAGAGTCATTTCTGAAATGACTTTCCTCTGTAAAGTTAACAAATATACATGTTATGTGTACATGCTGGGGGCCGGGGGTTGGGGAGTATATACCTTAGTCATGTGGCTACATGACAGCTTAAGGACCTGAAAACCAGAAAATTTGCTCTGGTATAAATGTTGGATTTCAGCGAACTAAGTGTCTACTATACTTATATGTTTAATTAAGGTACACTTTTAGATTATAGCTCTGGCGAAGTATGTGAGTTGTAGTTTCATAATGCCAAAGAGTAGAGAAATACCTAATTTCACTGTATCCAGTAAATGAGCATCTGCTCTGTGTGATCTGATCTGAGCGAGATTATACAGAAATGTAACATGATAATGATTTACTAAATGTCTGAATAAGATGAATTTAACTCATACTCTTTCGTAAAAGTTTCACATGTGCTTTTATATCAACATTCTCAAAGGCAGCAAGATGTGTATACCAAAGTGGGAAGGTGACCTGGGATGCAAATATAGCTGAAGGGGAGGCCTGGGTGGGATCCTTGGCAAGACTGTGCAGTTACTTTTTGAGATTTTGTTACAAAGGCCAGTGAATCCCATGCTGCTCTTACATCAGTAAACTACTTCAAGCATTGTTTGATTTCATGTACGTGAACCAAGCTGTTTTTTTTTTTTATGGAACAGGGCTACTGATTTCTCTGACATTTCATTAGTGGACATATGGCTTTCTGAAATGTTCTTGTGAGCTTTCACTCTCTTGCTGCTCTTTGTCTGCTTCACTGCTCCCCTCCACCAAAGCCCTGAAAGAAAATGGAAAGGAACAAGTGACTTTTCCTGGTGGTCTTGTGGTTTCCCATTATTTCTCTCTGGCTTGACGGACTGCCTCTTAATTGTGCCTGAAGTGTCAATCTCTGTATTTTGAGCTCAGTGCCTTGATTGCCGTTATCTTTGCCCTCTCTTCCTTTTTTTGCCTTTCCTAGTAGTCATCTGCTCTCATCCTCTGGATTGTCATAGAATCAAAAAGATAGTAATTCTAGCCTGTTTGCATCAGACCTCTCTGTTTTCACTTGGAAACTGGGTTGCTAAAGTCATGGAAAATGCTTCAGGCCCTTCTCATGGAGTGAGAGTGAGAGGTGTTGTGCACTTTCTGGTGTTTGCCTAGAGGATGTGCTTGGAGTGCTCTCTTGAAGACATCACATAGATTTCTTAGATTTCTTTTTTTTTTCCCCACATTCTGTAAGTGTCGGGGCTGAAAGAGACAGAACTTAGATGAGGCAGAGTTTTGTAATCTTTTAGCATGCCTAGAGAACTCCTGCGTGCACACAGATGTGAGGATGATTGCCTGCTTCTGCATGTTGCTTTGTTGCTTTATACATAGTTGAGGGTGGAGGAGGACAGAAAGACAGGAAGATTCCTTGGGGGAAAGTGTAGAGATATTATTGGCAATGGAGCCATATTCTGTAAGGTTGGTGGCTGGGAAGATTTTGTCTGGTTGATACCTGGGCAGCTGTAAGACAGGGGACATCTCACAACCCTGTTCCATAGTCCTCTAATATGTCTATATGCTTCTTCATGCCTCAGATGAAAATATTCTAATGTTACAATTCCACACCATCTCAACAAAATCCCATAATTTCTGCCCTACCTTTTCTTAACTTGATTATTCCCCAAAATAAAGTTAATCTTGCTGACACTCCAGAGATTTTTTTCCTCACTGAAGACAGAGAGTAGACTCTGCTGTCCTTCTAGCTTGATATTTTCCTAAAGGAGACAAGGGTTTTTCTTTAAAACTTCTACTAGCATGTCCAAAGTTCAACTGAAATTTCCCAAGAAATTTAAAGGGGAGGCCTAGAAATGTGCTTCCTTGGTCAGCAAGTAAAATCAAATGAGTTCAAATTAACCAGTAGACCAGCATTCAAACTTAGTTGTATATCTTGGAAGTAATGGTACGCTTTATGAAGTATTTCATGATAAATACTGACATATAAAGGCTATCTAGTCTACAAATTTCTATTAAAACGGTTATGGCTGAAACCTAAGCAAGACTGCTTCTTAGTATATATTGTGTCCCATCTCTGTCCTCTCACATGTGCTGTACTTTCCTTTCCAGTTGTCTGAATCTGAGAGACAAAAGGCTTTCATTCTATCGTAAGAATTTTGTGTGCAGATATTACTCCTGTCTTCATGAAGAGCAAGAAGGAGGATCCAAACTGTTACAGGCCAGACAGCCTCACTCCCTTTGACCACACTCAGTGATGGAGCAACTAATCCTGAAAACCTATTTTCAATGATATGAAGGACAAGCAGGTGATTAGAAGTAGTCGTCGTGGATTTATGAAGAAGAAACTATGCTTAACAATAGTCTTCTATGACTAAATGACTGTTTTGGTGGAGGAGGGAGGAGAACTGTAAGCTATGAATATCAACTTCAGCAGGGCTTTCAACCCTCTCTCTCATAACATCCTTGTAGACAAACTGATGAAGAATGGATTAGATAAGTGAGCAGTGAGGTGAACTGAAAACTGACTAGGCTCGAAGTGTTATGATCAGCATCCAATTGGAAGCCAGTCATTAGTCATGTATCCTACAGATCAATACTGAAACCAGTAATGTTAGACATCATTAAGGAACTATATGGTGGATCCAAGTGCACCTCTGGCAGGAGGAGGCAGGAGGCAAAACTGGCAGGACTGGTTGATGCGGCAGAGGAGTTTGTTGCCCTTCAGAGGTACCTGAAGAGATGGGCTGCAAATTGTCATGAGGAGAGATCAGCAGCATGAGATTGTCATGAGATTCAACAAAGTCAAGTGCAGGGTCCCACACCAAGACCGGAAGAACTCCAGGCATAAGTACAGATTGCTCCCTGAACTGCTGGAAAACAACTTTGCAGAGAAGGGCTTGAAAGTCCTGGTGAACCACTACTTGGCCATGAGCCAGGAATGTACCCTCGTAGCAGAGGAGGCTGTCGTTATCCTGGGCTTCACAAGGAAGGCCATTGACAGTAGATGGAGAAGGATGAACCTCCCCTTCTCTGTGTCCCTGCTGAGGGAGTGCTGTGTCCTGTGCTGGTCTCCTTAGAACAAGACAGACAGTGACAGACTGGAGCTAATCCATAGAATTCAAGAGACATGGGCACAAACTGAAATATAGGAGTTTGCATGAAAATTATTTTTTACTGTGAGAGTGATCAAACACTCTAGCCAAAGAGAACACAGAATTTCCAGTTTTGGAGATACTCAAAGCCCAATTGTTTTGGGGCTGGGCATGGTCCTGGACAACTGGCTGTAGGTTTTTCTGGTTGAAAAGGCGGTTTGATTACAAGGCAATCTCCAGAGGTCCCTTCTAACATTGCTCATTATTATGGGATTCTACAAGGTGGTGGAAAACAAGGGTGAACATGGACACCACTGTTCTTTTTCTTTCCTTTGTCCAAATTTCAGCAACGTAAAAATGATGAAATGCTTTTTTCTGTTTTTTTTTTTTAATTGTTATTATTATTTTTAAACAATGTTATCCTATAGCTTAGTTCTCCATAGTTGTGATTTTTGTAATTTTTGTGCCTGGCTTACAGATTAGTAAACTGCATAATTCTGTAATGAGAATGTCTATCACAGGCTTTGAGTTTGTGTCATACAGGCTGTCCTTTGGGTCTTAGGTTATGCAAAATTCCCTCTTCTTGAGTGTCTTTTTTTTTCCTCACATAAGCCAGTCAAGTTGGTAAATGATTGGAGTTGCCTATGCCACAGGAATGGCTCATTTGTTATGGTGTTGCGTCAAAGTCTCAGAGAATAAATGGTAGAGGAAAATGCTTATGTACTGATACAGGTTTTCTTCCATATTTCATATGAAGCACGGAGGAAAGTGTCCTGTCACTGCCTTCCTTTCTTTAGAAAAGAATTTGAAGGTATGTGAAAGCCAAGTGACTTCTCTGTAAGTCAATTTCAGGACTTTCAGTCTAATGACTGTCACAGTGTGACAATAAGAGTGACTTCTTTTTTTACATGGTTTACAGGTAACATTTTATCATTGAGCAACGCCCTACATTAGCACAATTTTACATTTTGATTTTCTGTGGGAAGATTGTAGAATTAGTAACTGTGTGTCTACCTACCTTATTTAATTTCTTGTTCCTGAAGCACCTAAACTCTTTCTAGTCTTTAATGTATTTGTCACCTTTTTGGTTGGGTAGGAAAGTCATAGGATCTGTATTCTGGTAGATCTAAACATTGGGCTGAAGGTTAGAGTCTGACTACCTTGTAATCAGGGTTTCATTTTGAGCATGGTATCTAAGGGGATCTAACTCCCAAGCTGTGTTTGACACCTTAAATAAAAAGGAGAGAAAGGAAGACCACACCTTGCCAGGCATTAGTGAATGCTTTCTTGGGAAGAGAGAGCCCTATGATTTACAATCTGCATGGGTTGTGAGGCAGGAACTGTATCTCACTGGGCAAATGGTTTGCGTGTTGTGACATCTGAGAGATCTGAGGCATCATTTTGCATAGATACATTTATTTGTGCTCACTGTGGAATATGAAATTACTGCACTGAACTGTTCTGTATGCGCTGAGTGTGGAGGCCCTCTGGTCTTTGTTGTAACATGCTGTCTGCAGTCCAGAGCTATATGTAGCAAATAGTAGTTGAACAGGTTCTGATCACTGTTTTGTACTGTCATGTGCTCCATATGAATTTTTTTTTAGCCTGCCATGAGCCCATCTTTTTCTTTCCTTCTCTCTCTTTATCTTTTCATTTATCTATCAATCACCTAATGCAGATATATTGCAATGATAATAAGTTAGTCTAATGTACTGATTTTCAGTATATATCATGTATGAACTGTAGGTTGGAGCAGTTTTCTTATGGGAAGAGAATTTGATAACTTATATCACAAAGAGAAACTTATTCAGAAAAGAAGATGTGCTTTAGCTGTGCTGTTGCATGTTTATTTGTAGTATTCTAGAAATTCAGTAGGTGGCCTCAGTTAAAAGGAGGTTTGCGACTTTCCCCTGGATATGCAGAGCTGAATAAAAGAAAGGGTTGGAGTTACTGTACTCTGCAAGAGGCTGATGTGCTTAATCCTTATAAATGTAAGTAATGGACAACAGAAATGAGGAAAGGAGGAGTCAGCTGCCAGGCTTAATAAGCCCTGAAGCTTCGTATCAGATGTCAGTCTAAGGCTTGTTTCCTTTTTTTTCTTTTTTTTTTTTTTAATAAAACAAAGTTGCTTGCTCAGTTTATCCAAAGTTTAAGCTTTAAATTAAATAGAGGTTTTTTTCAGATATTTAAGCTCATTGGAACTTTTTTTTTTCTTTTTTTCCCCAATAGGATATGCATTGGCAGCTGTAAAAGAAAGGAAACAAAAGATTTCTCTCTCTGTTGTTCTAGTGGGCTTGTCTTTGCAAATACAGAAAAGCAATATTGTTGAAAACTTTTGCTGCAGGATACATCAACAATTCTGTTAGAGATTTGCAATTACTGATGTTGCAGTGTGTGCTGGGATTGTATCCATTTTTAAATACATAGAAGCTGAAAGAAGTGCCCCGGAAAGGAATTGGAGAATATACGGCAGTTAACAGGAAACCAGTTGGTGCTTCAAGATTTTTTGCCTTGGTTTGTCAGTTGCAGGTAACCTCCAGCATTCTGACTTCCTCTTTATCCATGGATGGCTAAGTTATTTGGTTTTTTTTTTGTTTGTTTGTTTGTTTGTTTTTTGTAGTGTACATAGTTCTTTAGATTCTAATTTTCCATGTGATTTCTGAGAAAACCTGATTCTGCATGTTTCTCCATTGCGCAGAGCTAGTGGAGAGTGGAACCTCCGCTGGAATTGTTGAGCTGCAGTTGTGCTTTGTGGCAGTTCTTTTCTTTTGTTGTGCAATCACTTCCATTTCTCATTTCCAACCTTTGACCGTCTTGGAGTGACTGAAAACTTTGTATGAAGTGAATTTGCAGTTTCATTGTTCTATAGTGCACTGTCATGCTTACTTAGGTATTTACAGTGCAGTGTCTGCCAATAATAGTTGGGAAGTGGTTTGCATTTTCTTGCATTTTCTTTTCTTATTTTTTAATCTTTTTTTTTCTCTGACAAAGCATTGCTGTAGTTAGCCCAGGCAGTAAGAAGGAATGATTTTTAACAAGGCTTTGAGGCACTTTTAGTAGGAGGCCATATTTACTCTCAGACAGTTCGTGTTGTATGGGGAATATCATTGTAATCTCTGGAGCAAAGTCTCTATAGCCAAATCATTGTAAGGGTATTTTTATTTTTTAATAATCAATTAATAAATTTAACAATCATTTTTTTAAAGGATTTAGAAAGTCCTAAAGGCTATTGCCTGGCATAAATTTTTGAAATGCCACAGAACACTTTGTAAGTTGCATCTGAAAAAGAAGTCTGGATCAGGTGATCTTTTCCTGAAAAACTTTATTATTGAGGTGCTTGGCATTTTTCCTCAGCATCAGTGTACAGATGAATTATTTCTGAGACAAATATGCTACTTGGTATTATAAATGTATCATATTTTCTCTTATGTAGCTAATGACATATCTGGTCCTGCCACAGAAAGGATGTAGAAGGAAACAAATATTGTAGTCATATCTGCAAAATCATTGTGACTAGGTTAGCAAGCCTAACCCTAAGTTTACATTTTTAACTGACAGCTTTCTAAGACATTTTTGTCTTCAAGGTTGGATTTGGACAAGCTCAGGCTAGGAAGCCTTCCCACAAGATACAACTAGTTCTATGTACTGTTTAAATAAGATTGATGGGTTTACTGTGGCTGTGTATTCTGATTTGACTCACACTTTTCCTAAAAGCTTTACTACTTTAATTTGAAGATTTTCAGATTTAGTTCAGATGTCACCATCTTTTCTTCATCTTCCAGTCAAATTCTCTCAAGCTTCTGAAACTGACTTTATTCTGACTGTTTTGGCTTTCTTCTCATATTGCTAACATCTTTTATGAGATCCCTTTCTCATCTTTTCCTTATTCTTTTTTTCTTTTTTCTGTGTTGTGAGCCTCTTTTCCTATTCTGATCTCAGGGACTGAGTTATGACTGCCCATCCAAAGGTGCTTTGCGTGCAGCTGTGTTACAGTTTGTGCCACTCACAGTGAATGAGAACACAAGCTGAATGTTTGCTTTGCGGGTCTACAATTAGTACACAAAATGGAGATTCCTCCAGTCATTGCTTCTTTCCTAAGTGTCTGGATTTTATGGGAAATGCTAATAGAGAATAATGTAAAACATTCCCTTTTGAGAGGTTAGTGAACCAGATCAAAGGAGGAAGAGGATTTGAAGAACAGTATTAATTTTGTTTTGAATTTCTATTTGTTTGAAAGCTTTAATGAATCCTTTGTAAGAATTCCATATATGGAATGTCATCACCTGAATCTTTTTTGAGGGTTTCTTCTCAAAAGGGAGGGTGGCTTACTAAAACTGAGTTGATTTCAAGAGTTCTTTTGTTATTCTCACCTTTTTGGTCTCAGAATTAAAGTGAACATGTAAAGCATGTTCAGAAAATAAATAAATAGATGTATTATCCAAACCCACGGAGTTTAACAACGAAGTACTTTAACAGCATAGTGGGCTGTGCTTAGAGTAGAGCAAATGCTTTTCACGTGTTTGTCGGACTGTGTTGTTGAGGCACATCTCCAACAAACATTGCATCAGTGCCCTTTACCCTTCAGAGTGCCTTAGCATGTGTAAACAACTGTGTTCTCAGCAGTTCTTATCAATTCCTAGCTAAACATACAAATAATCTCTCATTTCTAACCATGAAATTGTATTGTGAATCCACTCCTCAAGTATATATCTGTGGTGGGATTTTAGTTTTTTTCCTTCTTACCTTTTATTTTTCTTCCAGGCTGCAAGCATAGCTTCCTCGCTTTGAAATGGTGATGGTAATGAGATTTCAGTACAAGATTTGAGGAGTCAACATAAAATTGGTCTTGTTCCTGGTAGTGGCTTAAAAGAAATTTTAAAAATGGTTTAGCGAAATTAATCTTGTAGTTTGTAGAAGCTCTATTGAAATGCTTGCTTGAAATGCTGTACTGAAAGATATATGTGTCACAAAAAGTATGTAAATTTGTAAAGCAGTCCCAAGGTCTGGACATGGAAGCATGCACAAAAGAACAGTAGAAAAAGGATAACAAATACTGAGAAGTATTGATAACAGTTATATTTGCAGGTTGTCAAGGTGGCAGCACATGTTTCTGCAGCTTCTCAGAGCACTTTTAAGTGGGAAAAGGGAAAATGCAGAGCAGCCTCAAAGAAGGCACCTGTATCTTGACAAAACTGAATTTCAAGTTATTGAGAAATAATTGAAGGAGGATAGAGGACAGAGTTGGTGCTTTGTAACATGCAAATAAAGAGGCTAAAAAGAAAAAACTGCAGTGAAGAAGTATTAATGAGTCACAGAGGTGGTACAGGGTGAAGAAACAAAGCGCTTCTGAATCACTGTTAGCTCCCGAGCAGTACAAAATGCACATCCAGAATCAGCATGTGTCTGACAACCAAAAGACCTCCTGGAGAGCCTGAACCAGTGTCCTTTGTTTCTCCTCACATTCCTGACCAGACTGCCTGTGTACGTGAGTGCTGGTCAGACCACTGTGACGAGCAGATCTTGGTGCTTGTGAGTATGTGTGTGTAAGAGAGTAGTTGAAGTCTGTTCTGCTTCGAATGGAACTCGCCTTTTCCTCCTGCCAGGTCTTTTGCTGAGTTTGCTATGTGGTTATGGTGTCACAGTGGTATTTGCTTTTTAAAAGTACAGATAAGCACTGCTAGTATCAAAGCAAATGCAGCCATGGATAGAAAAAAAACTGAGCAATTGAGCAAATGGCACTCCCTGACTTTTTAAAATCTATTTAGAGGTGAAATGGCAATTGCTACAGTTAATCTCATAACCTTTGTTCTTTTGATTATTATGTGGGCCATAAGGAGTGCTGGGTTTGGCTATTCACTTTTAATACGAAATGGCTCGGCACTCCATGTTATAAAATGCAGTGCTTTTACAGTGAGTTTGATGATACTGTTAGTGTGAAAGACATGCATGTCCTGCTGTACATGGCTTCTTTGGTGGAAGTTGCTAAAACTCTCAGTTGGTCTGTGTTATGCTGGCACAGATTTGTGTGCAATACACAACATTTTATAAAAAGAAGGGAAGATGTCCAATTTATTGCAGATTACTACTGAATGCTGACAGTTTTCTAGGTCAAATGTGTTCTCTTTGGCGAATCTAAATAATGCAGAGCTTGCTCTGTTCTTCTTAATGCTGGCTTGTGTGCTTTTTAAAAGTTTTGTTTATTTTGCCAGGTCTCTGTTTCTTAATTAGTGCTGCTCCCTTGAAGTGTTTATAGTTAAACATGCTCTTATGTACTGATTTCTTCATTCTTTTCATCTTTCGCATCTGTATGTTCATTTTTGATAGGAAGAAAATAAAGCAGAAGGAAGTGAAATCTCTGGACTAAGTTTTTTGCTGCACGACATACCCTTTAGCAGTGCAGTGAGGCAAGATGCCATAGCCGGCCAGCATTTCTTAAGGTGCTTCTGCAGTTTGCAGAGATCAGGGCAAGGGAACATAATCACGTTAATCTTAATCTTGTGGTGTGGATACTGGTAACATTAAAAATGTGAGACCACATACATGGATAAAGATTTTATTTGAGACCATGCAGGCATTTGACTATGTAAATTTCATGATAATTTTCTGCCATGGCAATGGAATACATATACACAAATGGATCATTTACCTTGTTAAATGATGGTGGATTGAGCAGTGAGTTTTTATTTATCATTTTTTAATTGAGTATTTCTTCCACAGTGGTAGAACTCGAAAGGGTTTTAGGACCAGACTAGTGAAATACAATCTGAAGAATTCCTTTTAAGGAGGAAAGTTTCAATCTCTAGAGTGTGGTATTTTGTGGATTCTAGGACTCTGGTTTTGCTGTTTTATTTAGCATATTCCATTTAGTATGTCAAACTTAATAGATACTGAGTTAGTTATTAAAGTGATCTTAAATTTTAGTGTCAGAATGTTGATTCTCTTGGGTTGTGCCCTGTGTGAGATTACTGAAGGCTTAAGCTTGTGCCCAAGGAGTTGCCTTGAAGGCGATACCACTTTTGCTGATAAAAGCAGATTGTTTTTTTTTTTCTGAACGTGCGTGACTTAAGCCCGTCCTCTCTCTGAGTCAATCACAGAAGTTCGTTGACTGATCTTGTCAACAGAAGAGTTTTCCACCTGCCCTTCTCTAAGTATAAACTTTGTTTTATTTTTGCTTGTTTTCATGTTTGTTTAGAACAGTGAGGCTGTGAGGGTAAAACAAATGCAAGTCATGTTTTAAGGAAAAAAACTGATGCTTTCATAGGTTTGAGTGTGGAACTTAGCAATTGGGGATCCTTTTTTTCAAAGCATGAGGAGTCACTGAAAATTTTAGAATTCGAGAGATGTTTCTTAGCTTTCTATTTTGGATTAGGCTTTGAAAAATTTAGATTCATTGCTCATCTCCTATGGCAAGAGCAAAACTGAGAGTTTAATTGCCTTTTCTTTTTTCCTTTTTTTTTTTTTTTTTTTTTTTGCTCCTATTTTCTTCCCTCTCTTTCCGCTCTAATTAGGGTGCTTAACTAGCAGGAGATCTTCTCTCTTCAATTTCTTTAGAATTTACCGCTCACTTCTTTTGGAGCTTTCTCACTTAGTACTGCAGGAGTTACTGCGTGGCAGACAGAGAGGTCTAGTATTTGCAAGAAGCTCTTGCTTGGTTGCTTAGTAGTGAGATTATTTCATATATTTGCTTGATCAATTGATATTTTTGTGGGCTTTGCAAGCAAAACCTTTTTGTGTGACAGGATATAATCAGGATGCTTGACCTTTTTTGGTCTCTAAAGTATAAACTAGTTCCTGTTAACAACTTAATGCCCTTTAACAACTCTTTGTTAGGAACCCTTTGAATATCTTGTTTGTTGTGTAGGATGGCGACTGCCAAGGCTTGGGTTCTGAAGAAGCATTTTGAAGGCTTCCCCAAATCCAGTGACTTTGATCTGAAGAAGATAGAGCTCCCCAAACTAAAGGATGGAGGTAAGTAGAATGACATCCTTTATTTTTATATAAATATATATTTATATGTATTTTTTGATATTTTTTCTGGTGGTAGTATGTTTCTTGAACTTTTGGAATTGGCTTGACATATGTTATGGCAGCCCATGTGCCTTGACAGAGCAGGACAGTTGCTGAAGAACGTGCATGCAGATGGACGTGGTAGGTTTTAAGAAATGCCTTGTGGTAGTCTCACTGAAATTGATGGTTGAGCTCTTCCTGACTTGGACATGACAATGACATGCCTTTAAAAGTCCCACCCTGCCTAATTGCATATGGTGCATCTTGGCAAAGCTTTTGAATATGGGAGAAAATTAATGAAATGGTTATCATCTGAAAACCAACTGCAATAAAGAGCCAGATTTTGTTTAGTTTAGAAAGAGAAATGAACAATGGCACACAAACTAATGAGTTAATAAACCCAAACATGCCTACATGATTTCCATGTGAAAAGTTGTCATAGGCTCTTTTGTTTGTTTATTTGCTTTGTTTTATTTAGTTTGGAAAAAAGATGGAGAAGGTGGTAACTTATGGGAGTGCCTGGATTGTCAGTGGAGTTTCTTAGGTTGATAGGGAAAGTACTGAGCATAGTCATAAGGTTGCACAGTGTCTGGGATGAGAGCAAGGGCCAGAATTTTGTGCCTGCAGGTATTTAAGAACACAAAGACATTCATTCCTTGCAATTCTAATCGTTGCAGCAAGAAGGGACATAATTTCATGAAAGCCTAAAGCCTTTGAGGGAAATGATCTTTCGTGTTACCTTACATGTCTTGATTATTACTTGTCTCGACACCAAGCTGGGTGGAGTGGCCGACACTCCAGAGGGCTGTGCTGCCATCCAGAGGGACCTGGACAGGCTGGAGAG
>JAUBOD010000255.1:607934-625552 GCA_032353885.1 Nothura maculosa | reverse complement strand
GCCCCCCCCGCCCGCCCCGCCGCCGGCGCCCACCCCCGCCCCCGCGTGACGTCACGGCGCGGCCGTTGGCGCCCGTGCGCGGCGGGGAAGGGGAGCCCGTAGCGCGGCCTGAGGGGAGGGCGGGTCCCGCTATGGCGGCCGCGCCCCGCTATGCAGCTAGGGAAGAAAACAGCAGTAAATAAATAAAGAAAGAAAAAAATCCCAGCCTCCCGCAACCCCCCCAAACCCTGTGACTTCGGGAAAAAGTGCTGTGTAACGATGAGCAGGAAGTATTTTCGGAGGCGCCCTCTGTGCTCACGCGGAGCTGTGCGGCTTCCCTTCTCCTCCCCCCCTTTGCGGAGCCTCTTGGCGCTCTGTGGCGTAGTGTGCTTTACTGGAACTGGAAGGGCAGCGGCAGACTTTATATATATGTATATTTGTTATATAAATTTACATAAATGTATTAATTCATAAAGGGAGTTGTGGATTTTTAAAAATTAAAAGGGAAGCAAACATATTGGAAAAAATCAGTTGTTAAAGTTGTTTTTTTCTCCTTTTTTCTTCTCCTAGTATCAAAACTATGAGCACCAGATGAGGACCATCAGTTCGTTTCAGGTCAAGGCTTTCCAAAGCACAAAGGCTTATGTAAAGCTGTGCTTTACCCCCATCTCAGATACCAAAATTAATAAGCCGGGCTTATTGCACACCAAGCGTCTTTAGCAGCCCCCTTTTCGAAAGGGTCTGCTAGGCTCAGAGATAATCCACACAGAGATAAATAATTTCAGCTTTAAAAATAGGTGGACTTGGCCATGAAAATGTTTTTTATTTGCATTTTTTTCCTTGTGTTTCAGGAGGATCGTCCTCTGCTACATGCTGGAGTGGAGAGAGGTCACCTGGGGATGAGGAGCTGGCAGTGTTTGCGTTTCCTTATCACAAGAACATCTTCTAAGGCCTGATAGTAATCCCTCGGGTTTTTAAGACAGTTTCTGGAAAACTATGGAATTTATATTGAGTATCTCCTAAGGTGGAAGTTTTTATTGGAAACAATATCTTTTAAGGTGCAGGTTTATTTAGCCTGTGGTTTATTACAGAAGTACAAACAGGACACCTCTCAGTTGTGTTTTCCAACCCTGCTATGCTGCTCCTGTCTCTGTCCCTGTTTTTTTGGCACGGCAGATGCCTGGTTAGCCTGGTCCTTTCCGAGACGGCTTTGCCTGCCTATGTGCAGCAGTTGTGAGGTGGCTCCTTTGGCTGCCTATGTGCAGCTGAAGAGGCTGGTTTGCAGGGTGACAGGCAAGAAGGGAATTCCTGGTCAACCAAGGGCACTGCGCTTTAAACCCCACTTCCATGTGGGATAGAGCAAAATAGGAATCCCGGCTGCCTTAAAAATTCACTCCTGAAAAACCTGGGCACAACAAAGTTTTGCAGGGACCATGCAGAAGGCCAAAAAGAGAAGAAAATATCTCTCCCCAGTAAGGAATTCCTTAGTAGTTCTGTTTGCAGACAAGCTCCTGTGCATAAGTGCAGTGTGAACCGTGCCCCTTTGAGAGGGAGAGGTGTTTCATTCAGTGCAACCCCACCAGTACTCATCATCTCTTGCCACTGGTCTGAAGGACACAGCAATTTGAAGTTCAGAATGTTGATTTAATGTTGCTGTATGAAAGACTAAAATAGCTGGAATGTGATATAATTCACACAAACTTCATCTGATGGTTAGGGCAGTGTGTGTTAATATCATGACAATGCATAAAAAAGTGATACAGAGGAATGTGGATTCTCTTGTTGGGGGAAAATAATCAGAAAACACACCCTGTGATGATTGTTTAAATTGTGGAGTGTCTCATTGTCTGTCTTGAAGCTGTCCCTCGCACACAATCGGTCCATTGTGTGGGACTTTACTTTGTCATGAGGCCTCCTTCCCACCCACCTTCCTCAAGGCATTGAATTCAATGTGCTGTTTCCCCCAACTAACACTGAGAAGGAAACATAGCCGTGAAAATACTCAAGTCCACTGTGGACAAATTTTGTCCTTTGCAGGTCATGTAAGATTGCTATCTGATTACAGGCCCCCAGCAAGGAGCTGTGCATGCAGAAGAGAACCAGGAAGCTTTTTCAAAGATGCATTCTTGATCTTTAGGCACCTCGTTTTGGTAGCTCTTGAAGTCAGTGAATGTTGCTTTAAAAAGGACACTGTAAAAATGGCACTGAACTTTAAAATCAGTCCTTAGAAGGTTCAATTTGTGAAAAGTTTGGAAACATTAGTTAACACTCAAGACATCTCTGCATTACAGAAATGAATTACTGATACTCACTTGATGTGGAAAAACTGGGAAAAAAGTTGCTGTATCTAAATTTAGCAATCCTCGAATTAATCAGCTTAACTTAAAAATAGCCAAATAATTAGGGATGTGTTTTTGGAGAAAAAACACATGACCCTCACAGACCAAAGTGGGATTTCAGTAGAGTTTGATCACCTTCAGACATCTAACTTTAGAGCTGCCATAAAAGAAAACTGCTCTTTTTTTTTAATTTTAAGGTCTGCTTTTGTTTATTTTTCTCATTTATTAGAGAAGAAAAATACTCACCAGAGTGGCAAGAGGCTTCACCTGGAGGCAGCTGCTAACCTCAGTAAGGCCGGGATCAAACCTTTGGGAGTTTTCTCAGTACATACGGGCCAGACAGACAGACATTGTGAACTATAACAGCATATGAAAATCATAATAATTTAACTCCATTCAGTGTTCACACCTCCATGCAACAGCTCAATGACATAAAGAGACACCCTGCTTAAGGTACAGATGCCAGGAACAGATGAGATCTAGTGAAACATGAGGAGGTCCAAGGCATCTTCCTGCCTGCTGTGAGAGAAGGTCCAGGCAGCAGTCCAGATCATTTAGAAAAGGCTTAAGTCATGGCATCTGTTTGCATTGTTGCCCCAGGGCTGGGAATGGTTGGTGCTGCAAGTGTGACAGTCTTGCAGCTCGCTCAGGTGCTGCTGGTACTGCCTGTCCTGTAAGTAGCCTTCTGGCTAGACTTGTTACTCCAGCAGGTAGGGGTAAGCAAACTTGTTGGTCTTTGGAGACATGGATTGGTGCTATCCTTTTTTTTTTTTCTTTTTTTTTTTCTTTGGCTTAGTGACCTGGTTAATGTTCTTGATAGGATTAAACACCATCCTGAGCTGAGACTTGATGTAGGGCTGAGACTCTGCAATCTGGTATGTTCCCTGTTGCAGAGTGCTCCTGAACAGAGAGACATCCCTTGCAGGCTTCGGGATCTGGCTGTATAGTAGTTGCTTATGCATTTCAGCATAAACCTGCGACAGAGTCAGGAACTCCCCTACTGAACAGAAAAAGAGGAGAAGTGGGCACCCAGATCCAGCAGCTTGTGTAAATTTCTCACAGTTTCATCCAGTTCCTGTGAGCATGTCTTAGACTAACTTCTGTCTTCCCAAAATACTCACATATCATATGACTGCTTAAATGTGTGATGCAGTAGGGAGACAGTTGTGGGGTATTACCATAGCCAAGCCACAGATGACTGGCATGTTCAGTATTAAGTGATGGTGCAGACAGTTGCAGAAATGAGGAAGCTGCTAGAGGGAGTAACTACAAGAACAGTCGCATCTGATTTTATCTTTGTAAAGCCAGATTATTTGCTAGTGCCTGATAATGAAAATTAGGACTGTTCCGTCTGGCCCTGACTTTTCAACAAAGCAGCAGCCTTTAATTGTAATTTCTCTTGACTTCTGGCCTGCTCTTCTGGAAGATTCTGTTTTTATAAATGGCCTATTAAAGACCATTATTAATACCTAATAATTAGATAGGTGTTCTGGGTGTTTTGCCAGCATAAGGAACAAAGTAAACACACTTCTTGACCCAGGATCATGGATCAGCAATGAATGTACACAGACATGATCCCTTTGGAAAATCTGGCATAGCATTTCTAGTGGTGTTTGCTAAAAAGAGGAGAAACTGAAGATAACAAAAAAGAAAAGCATCTCAGCCACAGTTTGTATCCCCTTACCAAAGTCTTGCTAAGGAATTTCGGTTAACCAAGAACTTCCTCATGAGGGTTAAGAATAAAAATGTATGTTACCACCTTCCCATTCATTATTGCTCTATTTTATTAAGTACTTTGGAGAAGAGAGTCTCAAAATGTTCCAGAGGTGATAAGGCTGGTACTTTACCATGTGGCTTATATTTTGACCTGATATTAAAAGGAAGCTGTGCTTTTGTTTCCAGCTGTGCTCAAGAATCTCCAGAAATTGGGTGGGTGCCGGCGTAATGTTTGCAAACGCGAGAACACTTGTCTGTGCTCTCCTGTGTGAAGTGTCCTCAGATATCAGGCTGAATGCGACTGTTGAAATGCCAAGTTTTATTTAACTACTTCACTCTCTGCCTGAGCTTTTCACTCCATGCTCACAACCTCTCTCCATTCCCAGGGAAGTGTGAAGTTTGGAGCTAGCACCGCTGCACGCTTCTTAATGGAGCCAGCATCTGCTGAATCTGCGCCTCATGTCCTGCACTACAAAATGGGAAAGAAGACTTGGCAAGGTAAATAACCTCACCATATCACAATAGTAATCCCAAAAAGCAGCAGTGGCCAACAAAATGCCAGGCATGTGGGACGATAACTGAAACCAGCCCTGAGCACAACCCTGTTCTTAGTGCAAACTAGCGCTGAGGGGTTTGCTTCACATTGCTAGCCTGATCCTTGGAGCGATCGGGCATGAAGCTCCATACTTGTGATCAGTTTGCTGTAGAGGAAAAAAAATGTTTGAGGCTCAGTGAAGGCAAGAATTTGGTTGTTTGTGTTCTGTGCTTGTTCTGTTTGCGCTGGGTATCTGCAGACCTGTACATAAGGGTTTTATTAAGATGCTTTTTCTGGAAAGCAGACAAGAGAGGCTTTCTTCTTCCTTAAAAAGTTCAGATCATCAGTTTTCTATAGAGAAAATAATAGAAAATGTTTTTACCTGATCAGTTTGAAATAAGTGCAAGCATGTCAGTACAAGTTTCCTGTGGTGCACGTGTGGAGATGTCTTTGAGAAAGCAAGTTATGTGTGATCCCCCAGGAAGAAGTCTCATTTCCAGCAAGTGCCTATGTTGTATGTATGGAGCAGGAAAGCAGAGTGGAGTAGTTGTGGCTTCCAGGAAACTAGGCTTTTTGATTTAGAGTTTGTCTCTTGGGCCAAAATAACAGGAATACCTGGAAATAACAAGTATCTGCTCATAGTCATGTAGGTGGTTTCCTGGTTATCAAAGGGTTCTCAGGAAATAACATCCCAGAATTGGTGTTACTCAGGTACTCCAGCAGAACCTGCCAAGTCCTGTGTGTTTTCTCTGTCCTAAATACAAGTTCTGTGAATGAATTACACTGGGTTCAGTGATACCTCAGTGGTAATCTCCTTAGTATATTGTCAGTGAAGTAATTCTCACTTCTGTGCTAAAAGCAGTGCAAAATCATTCCCGGATGTTTTGTAAAGCAACACAGAGAAGCTTCAAGCTGTAATTATGCTTAACTATTTTTAAATCTCTGTTAACTGGCAGGAAAAAAGAATACAGGCAAATTGGAGGCAGGCTTATGTGGTTTGACTAAAAGCTTCCTCTCACTACTGCCATTCAGATGTTGTGGTATCCAACCCAAGTCTATGTGTAGGTGAACTTTCCTAATTCATTTTGGCAGCCTGCTGAGACAGAACACTCTACGCTATTTGCTGGGAGCACCATGTGAGAAGTAGTCTGTGGAAGATGGAGATTCAATTCTCATTTTTGCTTTACATCTTATTCAAATTACAAACTAGTCACAGTGAAAGACTTCACTTTGATGTATCCACCTCTTTTGGAACAACTCTCTTGCTTTGCTTCTCTTTTCAAGCTTCTTTTACTCTAGTTCTTTTTTCATTCTTTACTTCTCCCATGTTTAGATCCTTCTCCACATCATGCTCTGTTTCTCTTTGGCTGGAAATATGTGCAGGATTAAAAAAAATACCTTTTCCACTTCTGTGTAGTTCACTTCTGTGTAGTGCCACTTCTGTGTAGTGTGATCTCTTTAACCCAGCTTCCTCTACCTGCATGACTGGAAGGATGAGGGACCTCAGGTGCTGGACCGCCAGGTATTTCTTTTGTGTAAGTTACAGTGCCATCGAAAAACTCTGACCTTCAGCAGTGACATATGTGCTAGGGCAGATTTAATTATGCTTGATGTTCTTATGATGAGTCCAGAGCAGTTGTCCTAACTAGAGCCACATGTGTGTTCATGTGCTGCCTTTCTGGAGCTGCTCATTTTCCTAGGACACCACAGAAACGAATTAGGCCCCAGTGGCTCCACAATGCTCTACATGGCAGATGGCAGTCTTAAGCAAACAAACAAACAAACACCCTAGAAGAGATGTGCAGTATTGTGTCATCTCTCTAGTTTGTGGGACTTCCTCTGGTGCTTCATATGGGATCCTCCAGCTGGCTGCAGGGGGGAGGAAAAGTAGTGAAGAGGAGAGTGGCAAGCTCTTTGGGCCTCCTTTCTGGAATGGCTCAGGGCCTCTCTGTGGCTTTAACTGGAGTGAAAGGTAGGTAAAATTGAAGGCAGCCCTGCCTTCCAGCAAGGTGAGCCTCAGAGCACTACACATCACCTCAGTGTTATTTTCTGTTCTTGCATCCTGTTGTCCCTGTGCCAGTGAGGGTGCAGGCACTTTAAAAACTCAGGTGTGTGTTTCTATTCAGGTGTGCTTCTATAGTTCACAATACATTAGCCCCCCACTTCTTCATCTAGTAATGAGATTGCTCCAGCACGTTTGACAAGGTAAAATGTGGTTTGAGTTGTCTGAGGACATGGAGCTAAGCCTAAAAATTATTGTCTATAATTTCATAGAGGCTCACAAACAGAAATATAATCCTCACTGAAGTGAGATATGCACAAGCTGCGGTGCTCAAAAAATACATGTGCAATTGCATTCATGTGTCTGAACAGGTAATCATTAAAAGTCTGTGTTTACACTGCACCACCAGCTGGCGGTCCAAAGTGAATGTTCTTTTTGGGTATGCAAAATATGCAGTGTCCAAGTGCAGAAGTCTCATGTGACCAATTTTAGAGTGAAGAAATGGGTGGGAAGATGGTGACCACAAAAAGGTCACCTTGACACCTTGATGGTATCTGTATTATAGCATTTGAAAAGCAAGGCATCTAAAGTGGGTAGCCAGATCAAAACAAGTTGAGAGCTCACCTTCTGCGGAGATGCCCTAAAGCAGACAGGAAAAAACAGCACCAGCTGGTGCCTCATGAGACATTCACCTACTTGCATGTGCTCAGGTGACAATGATTCATAGGAAGGCTCTGCTCTAGATTATTGGTGGTTGACCATTGCAACCCATGGCTGAATCTGGGCAGAAGACATGTTGTGCACAGCTCATAAATGGTGTCGAATCCACACTTGTGCATGCTGTGCAGGATGCCTCACTCCTTAAAACTGTTTTTTTTTTCCAGAATGAGTCTCATCTTCTTCATATAAATGCTGTATTCCTCTACAGGACTGGGGGTGAACTAGAGTTTGTGCAAAGAAGCAAGGATCTTCAGCCTTTTGTTTTCTATAGTTTAGAATGAACCATACACCTAACAAAATATTCACCTAACAACAAAATATACACCTAACAAAATAGGAAAGATCTGAAGTGGAAAATAGAGTCTTGTGCCACTGATTTGCCAGTTCAAGTCATGGGAGCAATAGCTGAAAGGATCTGCCGAGGCCCCAGTCAAGGGGCATGATGTGTTTTTCCACTGACCAAAGGGAGGAGAGGCTTCTCCAAGGATCATAAGCAGAATTCAAATATGGACTGATTTTCCTGCAAGCACCAAGATCCGGCAGGATAAGTCCTTCCCCATCCCAAACTGCTGCATCTTCTGTAGAGGGCAGTTCTGGACAGCTCTCTCATTTTCTGGAAGTGCTTCTGCCCTCTGAGAAAAGGTGAACACCACTGCAGTCAGTGCTATCATACCAGCTCACTCCTCTGCTGAAGATCAAAGTACCTGATGAAGATAAATGGCAGAAAGGCAGTGTTTTTACTTTCATTTTCTGTGTTGCATGTTTATCCTTACTAATGTGCACTGTCATATCACAGAGGATATACAAAACAGCCTAGAAAGGTGACTTTTCTAGAGAAAAGCTTCTAGTAAAGGCTTTTTTAAAAGCACAAAATGATCTACATACATGGTTAAAGTTTGACAACTTTGTGGCTACTGAATAAGAACCAGTTTCTAAACTGGAACAATTCCAGTTTATTGACATGCAATTTTCTTTTCCAGTTCACCTGAATGAATTCTGAGAACTTCCTGAGAACTATGATTTTATTAATAGGTTATAGACATTTTTGTTTTCATCTGATATGCTTATATATAGCTGATGAGAAAATTATTATTGTAAAAGGCAGAAGAACTAAACCATCAGCTTTGTTCAAGTACCCTTCTACAACACTAGGAATCTTTGCAAGTTTTATGTTAGTGCCTAATTTTAATGCATTTAGGATTTCTGCAGAAGCAGACAGATGGCAGATGTCTGCAAAGTTCATGTTTTGACTTTGGCTTTGAATTTGGTCAACTGCTTTCTTAGAAAACCTTATGCATTTTGTCAGTGACTGAGTAGTGGACCTGCAGTGTACTAAGTATAGAGAAAAATGAGGCATCCTGTGCTCTAGAAAGAGTCCCTCATATTCATGGCCTGGTGAAATTCTATAAAGCTCTGTCTGAATCGTGATGGTTTTTAGATTTGTAAATCCTTTTCAGATTTGACCCACTTTTGAGTTGCAAATTTGAGTCTAAACAGGATGAGCAGGGATCCTTCACCAGCATTAGTATAACATAGCTTCAGTTTGGCAGCACACTTGCAAAAAGAGTGGACACCTTTCTTTCTAGATTTAAACTTCTTAGCATCCTATGTGTGTGTTATTTATTTTCTAATACAATCCCACTTCTAGCCTTTTTTTTCCCCCAGTAGTTTCAAAGCACAGAAACCTTTCAGTGCAGAAGCTGATAGAAATGCAAAGATTCCCCATGCCTTTTTAAAGAACAAAGAAAGAAAAAGGGGAGAGAAAAAAGAAAAAAAGAGATTGCAGACAGGAAGCATGTGAATTGATGCAATAGAAAGGAAAATCAGTATTGCTGACATAGTCTCACGCTCTAATTTTGACTTTTATGAGATAAGCTGTAATATCAGAGGAACTTTAGAGTCTAGGTACAAATTGGTCTTGAAATGCACACTAATGTTTCTGAATCATTCAAGCTCTGGACTTGATCTTTACATATTTGAACTCTGAGACGTTTTTAGACGTCATTACTCTCATCAAAAAACGAAGAGAGTAAGAAGTGCTTAATTTCTGTCCTTTTTCCAGGATGACTTTATTCTTACCAAATAGCAAAACACAGTATGGAGACCTCATGTACGCACAAGGATCTTAAACAGGTGCACAAAAAGAAAATGTGAAGAAGATAGCTCTGGAGATCCACCTATACTTTTGTGTTACGTATATGTGTATGTATATATATATGTATGTATATGTATATATAAATGCAGAGCAAGACCTTTGCGTAGTTTCTGCAGTAGTCATTCCAAAGAACGTTCAGATAAGCATGTCTTGTTCATGGTGCATGGTGGAGTCATGCTTGCGAAGTACAGACATCTGGGTCTCTTTCATGCTGTTTTAGACATGAGTCTGAGAATGGGAGCAGCTGGGATCTGTCTAGCAAAGATGACTGAGATTTCAGATTTTGTAGAAAAACAAAACTGAAAAGGGAAGTCTTCAGGAAAATGTGCTCCTGTTAGATACCTTGCTGCCATTGGCAGCAACAGTGCGGAGAGGAAGCTCAAAAAGAAATATCAAGTGATACCAATTTGCTTGTTAGTGCTGAAAACAAGGTCTTCTCATCCCAGCCTCCTGCAGGGAACTGGCAGCAAGTTAAAATTTCAGACCTTTCTCCATGAGGAGGCTGCTGCCAAGGAAATCCCTCCTCCCAGCGACAGCCAGAGGACTGTGAGCAGCAGCAAGGACCTGAAGAGGAGGGCTGCTGAGCATCCCCTTTCTGTGGAAAACTTCTCATTAATATTCAAGCATTCATCTTTTGATATCACTGGTGCTCTGAAACATTAGAAAATTAATTAGGAGCTGTTTTTTTTCTAGCCTCAGCCTGAAGGAATACTCTCTGAAGATGGAAAGCCTTTCTAGGAATGTATCACTCCTCGAGTTAAATTCTGTGGGGGATGTCTTTTTTTTATTTTATTTTTTTCCTTCCAAATCTCTCTTTTTTTTTAATGGAAACTGACTTCTGTCAGCATTGGAGTAAGTGGCCCAGTTTTCATCAGCAGCTTCTGACAGAGCATGCTCATTACTATCACTGAAGCAAATTGTTCCTTTTTTTTTCAGAGGAGGAGAGGAAAAGGAGATAAGCAGGGACAGTGGGACCTCCATGTTGTGCTAGTAGCAGACCTCATTTCCAGCTGCTATTTTGCAGCTTTGCTCCTGGCAGAAACCAGGCCCAGTCACTCAGAGGGAGGAACTGGACTCCGCTGGCGGCAGCAGGAGGAAAAGCCCCCGGCAGCGCCACAGAGGGTGGAACCAGATCTGCTGCATTCCTGCTGTGCTCTTCCATGCAGACCCCCCTGCACATGCGGGGAGTAATTCCATGCCATTCCATGCGCTGCTCACACGGCAGAGCATGCAGAGGATTTATTGCACTGGAGCTTCCTGTGCTCTTTTTTTTTTAACAAGAGAACAGAGTCTTTTTTTTTTCTCTCCTTTTCAACAACCCAGGGCAGCATGAATGCTTTAAAAGGTCTGTTTGCAAACAAAAGAGGAGGAGAGGCAGGCATCCCGAGCTCTCCCAAATTTCCAGTTTAGTGTGTGTGCATACACTGCTATTTGCAGAGTGACGTTCCCTGAGGGCTACGTGCCCTGGCCTCGATTCTGCCAGAAGAACCTTGGTGTGCAAGAGATGTGCACTGCAGGACCAGTGATCCAAGTTGCCAAAACAGAAGATCAAGTCTCTGAGGGCACCCACATCTGACCTGTTATATATACAGTGTAGAAAGTGACTCTTATGATTCTGATATCAGGAAAGCATCTGGGAATTTGCCAGGGTTCAATGATCTAATTGTGTCAGTCTTGTTCATTAAAGGGCAGCTAGTGAGTGCTGAAAACAAGGCTGGTTCTTCCAAAAGGAGATTTGGCCTTAATTTCATTGACCGATTCCTAGCCTGTGTTTTTATGAATGGAGCAGAAAGCAAAGGCACTCCGATTTTTTTTTCTTTTACCTTTCGAATCTTGCCCGGCTCACATTTTTTTGGCTGTTGTGTGGAATGAAAATCAGCTGATGCACATTGCCCTTGGCTGAGAAGTGCTCAGCGGTCTCTAACATGCTCAGGGCTCTCTCCTTATTGCAGTCCTGATGAGACATAACACAAAACCATCCAAAACTTTATAAACACAGCTCAATTCCCTGCTCTTTTTACCTGAGTTTTAACCCCAAAGCCCACTAAGGCCTTAACATGGTACCTCAGACCTTCAAAAGAAAAACTATTTGTGGTCATCTCCAAAGATGGGTAAGAAAAATCGTATCTGGGTGCCTTTACCTGCCTCGTTGGGGAATGAAACCTACGCAGCCTTGGAGGAGGACATCTGCACATGGAATTGCCCTCCTTGGCTCCTGCACCTTCCTGGTGCTTTCTTAGGGGCAATCATCACAGAGGGTGGCTGCCTTCCAGGCATCCTCTTGAAATAGCATCTGTTGCAGGAATCTTTCAGTGAAGGAAGCAAGTCCTGCCTTAGAAGTGTCACATGAGTGAGGCAGTAGGAGTGCCAAGCAGGAGCTAAACATGAAAATGCTCTTGCAGAACAAAACCCGCCTTCCTCCAGTACCATTGAACCCTTTCGTATATACAGCAGATGCCAAGATAAAAACCTCAGTGCATGTAAGATTATTTCGTGGGAAAATGTCTTGCAAAACGTCATCATGCTTTGTGCTTTGGGGAATTTAATTAGCAGGTGAATGGAGAACTTAAGGCTCCAGCTAAACATAGGGATTATGAAAGATCACCAAAAAACATATTTTGGATAGAGCACAGCATATCTCACCCTGCCAGCATGAAATGCATCCACTTGTGATTTTCTGCAGTCTGCTTCCTCATGCTTCCAACAACCCTGCTCTTCTCATAGTTTCATCTGGCTGTTTTACTTGTTTGGCAAATAGAGACTTGCCAGCCGTGACAAGCCACCTCTCGAGGTAGGGAACTGCCCTGGTAGAAACCGAGGTTGAAATTTTAACATCAATAGAATGACAGGGTTTTTTGACAAGCCAACACAAGGGATGCCCAGATAAATCCACGTTAATTTTGTGGCAACTGCCTAGAAATCCTCTTCCATTTTAAATACATAAAAGTTAGGGCTTATATTTCCTTTGCAGAGCTGTCTTTATCACCTCTTCTGATATCCTGATACTACAATCCTTACTATCTGAATTTAAAGAGAACTGTATCATGTTTCAAAAACTAAGGTTCTGAGAATGAAAGAGTGTATTTTATATTTGTTGTGCTAATATTGCTTGTTTAATTGACGTTTGCTTTGTTACTATTAGAAAAAGCGGACAGATGGACAAAAATGTTACAAGTGCATATCTGAAAACCCTTAATTATGAGAGATTAAACAAAATTAAGTGAATGCCAGGATATCCTTCCAACAAAGCTGATCTGGTGGATGTTTCAGAGTGTTTGGTGCTATATTTACCTCCTAATAAACCTGAAGTTTAGCCTTCACAAGAATCAAACTCAGAAGCAATTTGATTTCTATTCCATTTTGCTCCAAGGATCAGTCACTAGAAAACAGGTTGTTGCTTTAGGAAGGCAAAATTCCCCCAGGGAGTCCTTTATTCTCCTCTCTCAAATACACCCTATTCTTCCAGTTGTGGAATATAGCTTGTGTATTTGTATGACTACAGTTCCCTGTAGTCAATGGGACTGCTTTAACTGGATGAGATGGTGATATTCTAAATGGGTGCAGTCTGAGGAGGGGGCTCTATTTATTTATTTATTTGTTGGGATCTAATTTTGTGGAACATTGCAAGTAAAGATGACTGAGCCTCAGTTTTCCGTTGCTTACCACTGCCAAATTGACTCCAAATTACAGAACATCATGTTGCCCATTCCACTTGGAGTAAGTAGAGTTAAATGTGTTTGCTCTCATGGCAGTAATAGGCCTGGCACTAGCAGCACTGTGTCTGCAGGATGTGGCTGTGCTGCTCTGTCTGCAGACCATGCTTTCAACACACAGGCAAAGATCTGCAGCATCCTGTTGAACAGGCTGCACGGACAGGCTGTTCCACTGCAGTTAACGGTGCTGCTTCTAGACCACCGGCTTCTCCTAAGGCAATTTTCTTGATCTCTCTTAGCTAAGAGCTGAACTCCATTCCAGGAGAACTGGGATTGCTTCCCTAGACATTGCTGGTGTTGCACTTGCTAAGACAGAGGACCATTTGGGCTCCGAATACCGCTTTCCCTCGTGAGCAATACACTCAAATTCATACAACAGCTTAGCTTGCTTCATGTGCAGGAGGTATATTGATGAAGAGGGGAGGAAGGTCTTGGAGCACATCCCCTAGAGTTTTGTGGAATTTCGGATGCAGGAACGTGTTTTGCCACGCGTTCTCCGGAGCCCTGCTGACGGAGGGGGCCTGTGTGCTCGGCACATGGGTACGGTTTGCTGTGTGGCTGCAGAGGCAAGAGCCGCGCTGGCGGGCACAGGGGTGAGTGCTGCACAGCACAGCCCAGCAGGAAAGGCATTTCCCCTTCACCATCTCCTTCTCCTGCTTTAAATACCCCACAGGAGCCCCAAGCTTGTGCACTACCTGACTGGCAGTGAAACAGCCGCAGCAGCCGTGTGGAAGCCCTGCATTTTCTGAGTCCCCGTATCTCCCAGGAAATCAAGGTTTCCCAGGAAATGGAGCTGCCTGCGGGTGATCCCTCCACTTCCCTATTGCGTCCTGCATTTTCTGTAGCTTCACCTCTCTAGGGGTTAAAGCATCGTGTGTCCCGACCTGCCCCTCTTAAGCTGATGGGCAAAAGAGGCAGTGTGTATTTTTGGAAATGTTTGTGCTTTCCCTCTGCATCCCTTACCTGATGCTAAAATCCTGTTTACTTCCTCTGCTTAACCACAAGCACAATCTCAAGTCGAGCCACCCCCTGGGATTTGGTTCAAGATGTTTCCAGTTTTGCCATTACTTAGAGTGCTGAGAGCCATCATTTTCCTTAGAAGTGGGGCTGGGAAAGTATCCATTAGTGCCACTCCTGGCTGAACTGATGGTTGTTTCAACTGTTTCATAGCAGTATGTCCTTATTGCAGGCCGTTCTTAACCTCAGGGAGCAGGGGCTGCACTTTGTTTCTCCCTGAGTAGCAAGAGCAGTGCCTGGCTTGTACCCAGTATCTCACTGACAGCCTTTCCCTCCCCATGAACCGCAGGCAGCAACGGGGAATTTTCCTACGGCCTCCGTGCAGAGGGCAGAGACGGGAATGGGCCGGTCGTGTTTGGAGGGGGCTGAGCCTCGCGTCTCACATTGCAGAGCACAAAGCACAGGGCTCAAGTGCAAAGCGTGTCGTGCTGCTTCTGGTAAGAACTGTTCAGGCTGCACTGGATACTGGAAGGATGTTACCAGAGAGCGATGCCTGGCGGATGTTCATCAAATATCCATTAGCAGTAAGGTGACTAATGCCTCCTCATTCAGCAACTCGCCTTTACTGAGAAGGGAAAAGGGCTACGTGTTAGGCCTCTCCGGGAAATAAATATCGGGATGAACAAAGCAACTGTGAAGCATTTTCATTAACCTCCAAGTGTTCCTTTTATTATTATTGTTATAATTTAATTATTGTTGCTTTTATTGTTTTATTTTGCATTTGCATCGAAGGGGCAGACCCTTGCAGCCTACCTTTCCTGCTGTTCCCTAGCCTATTTCTCTAGTGTTTTCTATATGCAGTTTACATTTCCTCATATTGTACTGGAAGAGGCTGTTAGGGAGACTGAACGTGTGTGACAGAAAGGTTGTTCTGAACCATTTTTGTTCAATTTGGAGACAGCAGCCTTCACATCCACTCTGAAATGAGTGGATGCGAGGGAAGAGCTATCTTTGGGAAGGAATGAGCAGTATTTATTTGGGAAAGCACAGACCCTCCCACCTCCTTTGTGGGCTCCATCCCTGACTGTACTGACCCCATCCCAGCAAGTGCTGCAGCCGCTGCTGCCCATCACACGAGCCCTGGTGAGCGACACGCTGCAAACAACCCCCAATTATCCCATATCCTGAACATCAAGGCTCTGCTGGCTGGGAGGACATGCCTGTTGCCATGGTGACCAGGGTGCTAGGGAGAGGGGGGGAAGGGAAGCGAACTGCAAAGCAGGGAGAATGCAAATGGAAACACGAAGAGAGGAATAAAAGGACATGAATGTCCTGAGGGTGTTTCATTAACCGGCGCTTGGGAAGATCTGCTTAGCTCCTTCCGGGCCATCCTGCCTGCTAACCGGGATGCCCAGATGCACAAAGTCATCCTGCTCCCCAGATGGATCCCCAGGGGCTCCAGCTTTTTCCAGGGAGAGGTTGGGCTGATGCTGGAACCAGCACCTCTTACCGCTGCAGGAGCTCGGGAGGTCTCCAGAGAGGCCAGGGCTTTCCAGCTGTGTGCAGGCCACGGGTTCATGCTCCTTGCAGGGAATATGAGGTAGGAACATGTGGTAAGAGAGTGTGGTGCCCCCACCACAACCCCTCTGCTCTTCTTCTATGCCACTGGGCCAAGTATTCACCCAATTCAGTGTCACCATCAATGACTCGATGGCAGCTGGCTGTGTTTGCATCTCCAATTCTGCTTTTACCCGGCAATAGCATAGTCCTAGAGTAATGCCCCAATGCTGAAGAAAGGACATAGGATATGAAGAATAGGAATTTTTCTGTTCTCCTGGGCTTTGCAAAATCCCGAGTGACGGGAGCCTGATCTTGCCCCACTTTTATATCAACTCAGCTCCTTTATTATCAGCACAGTAGCATTCCTTCTTTATCTACCGCTGAGCAAGATTAGGAGGAGCGCTTGTGCAAATCTGCAGAAATGGTGTGCAGCACACACCCAGCTAACACACAGCCAGGGTATTCCCAACAGTCTCCAAGGGCTTGGCACTCAGCAAAAATACACAATATTCTGCTCATTTAAGTAAATCACTGTCAGCAGAATTAAGAGATGATAGGCAAAGTCTGTGATTTTATCAGTTGACTCAAAACTAGGAGTGTTTATTCCTTTCAAGCACCTTTGCATCATCTTGACTCAGCAAAACTCAGTCTGGGTTTAGTCGATTTAAGCCCTTCCTGACCTGCCCCACCCTCCACTAAATAAGAAGTCACTTCTGGCATATGTCATGCTCCCCCTGCTGCAATTATATGTGCAACTGTTTATAATGTTTGTACTGTGAGATTTTTATTTCTTTACAGAGTCGCAGCTTCCTGTCATTTACTAACAGAAGGCATTTCTAATCAGCAGCGAGATGTTTACACTTCCTTCACTTTATAGTTACCTAGATTACACTGCTTCATCTCTTCCCCTGATGTGCAGATTATAAACAGACCTTATTTTATGTCATGCTGCACCCAGCAGCCTTTTGATGCATAACCACCCCCCTTCATGCATTGGAGTCAGGGAGGGCGATGCCTGTGCAGAAGAATTCCAGCCTTGGCTTTCCCGTCATGGTCCCTGCTGGGTTTGAAGGTGGGAATTTACTGCTGCCAAGGGAGGAGGATCCTGTTTTTCCTCCGTGGGCTTTAAAGACATCTGCGCTGCTCAAAGGCACATCCACAGCATATTCCATACGCGCTCCCCTTCCGGCAGCCCCTGGAAGCTGCTGGAAGCACTGTGCCAGGGATCTCAGATTGCAGGATATGATCCGCATTCCTCTGCTGGGAGCTCTTATTGGAGCCAGATGTGCTCAGGATCGTGCTTTCTTGGATGGGCCTTCCCAGAATTTCCGTAACTGCGGAAGGGCCTCCGGGATGTTGGCATCATCCTGCCTAGGTCACACGCAGTTGTTTGCACAGCAGCAAGGTGTGGGAAGCCCTGCTCAGGCCTGACGTGTGGGGCTACCAGCCACTTCTGGTGACCCACGGACACGTGGGCAGCTTAATCCCTCAGTGGGGGGGACGTTTGGGCCCCTCTGGCTTTTTGTACCCTGTTTGACTGCTTAAATGTATGCATACATATGTTATACATACACATATACATATGCTAGTATATATAGGAGGAACGTGCATCCCATGGGCAAGGGATAGCTCCTCCCCCTAAAAAGAGGACAGCCCCTTGTGCCCCACATTCGTCTTTAAGGTGGAAAATAACTATCAGACAAATCTACACAAGAAAAGATGTAGATCTAAACACCTTGGCTGCCTGGGAAAATGATTGGAAGAAACTGAAAGATTCCAAAATATCCTTTAGCCCTGCGTCTGTGTAGGAAGGCTTCCTCATATAGAAATCCATTTTGAGTAAGAAAGGGAAAAAAAGCATATACAAACTAGGAAGTTCAGTATGCATCAAAGGAAAAGCTAGGATTGCTAACTCTGAGTGCAGAGAGGATGTTAGAAAGGT
>JAUBOD010000255.1:588961-599226 GCA_032353885.1 Nothura maculosa | reverse complement strand
GACCTCTCCTCTCCTCTCCTCTCCTCTCCTCTCCTCTCCTCTCCCCTCCTCTCCTCTCCTCTCAAGTACTGACTTGTCATTTCTAGCTTTAATTTCAGGTCATTTCCCCTTTAATATGACTAACCATCCTTCATACAATTTATTCCCATGGGTGCTTGCAGCAACTCCTTGTTCATTAACGCTGGGATTAATTAACGAGCTGCTTACCCCTTATCCCAGGTCATTATCCAACCTATTTAATGAGATCAAGCCAGACATCTAGCCTGTAATACCTGCCTGGCCACCTGCGTGTTTTACCAGCCTCCTGCCTGGAACTGAAGGCCGATTGCCCGGTGCCCAGCACTCTGTGACGGTGCTTGCGGGGCTGGCACCACTTCTGTGCATTAGGTTCTGTAATGACTGAGGCTGCTGCCCAGGATAATGATGCTTAAGCTGCTTTTTTAACCGCAGAGATGCACTAAGTACCCGTAATGCATCGGTGACATGACCACACACTTGGGTGCTTTCCGAGTGGGAGGACAGCCCGGCTTCCAGTGGGTGCATCTGTAATCCTGGTTTGTACATTGGGAAGCACTGCTGGAGAGGTCAGGAAGAAGCTGTGATCAGGAGCAATCAGGAGCACTCAGCTCCCTGGGCTGCAGTTTGCCTTGCCCACGCTGCAGGCAGGTTCCTATTGAGCCCATATCCCCTTACGGCTACGGCTCAACCATCATTCCCACAGGGACATCTCTGCTTTTCCAGGAACTGCTACCAGCGAGGCTCCCCAGATGCTGCTTTTACTGCTCAGTGATTTTTGGCAACTGTCGAGCGATCTGCTGACAGTTCTGACAGTGCAGAAGGTACCGGGGCAGGACCAGCAGGGCCCCAGGCTCCTTGCTGCTAGTGGCTGAGGAACAGGGTGTTCCCACAAAGTGCAGGAGCTGCTGGTTCCTGGGCAAAGCAGGAGCACGGGCAGGGCCCAGCAGCCCTGCACCTGCCCTTGTTTGGAGCACCCTTTCCCTCTCCTCCACTTTGGCTGCTCTTAGCTGGACATCCCTCCCTCTTCCAAGGCGCTCACTCCTGCTGTCCCATGCTTTGAATGGAAGATGCCCAGGGCAGGATCTGCTCATGGCTGCACACCAGGACATATCAGACCTGCCCATTTCCCATGCAACGATTGCTCATTGGGAATAGCTGGTGTTAGCCGAGGCTGCCAGGATGAAGCACGGAGTTAGCGTGGCTTAGGAGACACAAAGGTGGGACTGTGAGGCAGATATCTGAGCATTCCCATGTCCTCACCAAGCTCCTGGCCTTCTAGACAACAGGGAAAAACATTCTTTCATGCCTACGGTTCCCTGTGGACACGGGAAGCTACATCCCTCCTTTCCTGCCAGAGCTCTGTGTCTTGTGGCCGCTCTTTCCTTCCTTGCAGCTTTTGGCAGTTTCTGGCCCTTGCCACGCGTGCAGTATCTGCATTAGATGGTGTTGGTCAGGGGTGACCCACGTTGTCACAGCTTCTGAAGACACTAAGGAGAGCTGGGGTTGCAGGGTGCAATGCTCCAATCCACAGGGCCAAGGAGGAGCGGGAGAGACCGCAAAGAAGTTAGACTGGGAACATTAAAGTTAGTACTTTGGAAGAGTAACAGGATACAGGTGTGACATAGAAGCACAAGCTGCTCTAAGGGTACTGTGTCCTCTCCGCCCCCAAGCTCTGTGGAAAGAAGTTCAGGTAACAGGGTTGTTTCCTCCCTGCCAAGCTTTAATGCAATCACCAAGGACACAATCTCACTATCAGGTATACAAGCCGAGAAATGACCTTTTACTTCCCACGTAAAAACGTTCCTTCTCCAAGGGCTTTCATGTTCCTCTTAAGGTTCTGTAGGAGGGCTGCCATTAGTAATGATGGTAATCATGCTTAATTCCCATCCATCTGCTTTCATCTGCAGCACTTTGGTGCAGAAGGAAGGGCTCATCTTTTCTGTACAGAGGCGAGACCTGCACCGATGTGCTCGTCACCACAGTGGCAGGGGGAAACTCCGTGTCCTGCCCACCAGGGTGTCTCCTGTAGGTCCCTCTGCACAACTAGGGTTCCTGCTTGGTTCCTTGTGAGCAAGGTCCAGCAGCCCAGGCCAACCTCCACCAGGGAGCAGGTGAAAAGCATCCACATTTACAGTGCATTGAGCTCAGCTTGGGAAGTGGGCAATGTGCACAACCTGTGTAACATCAGGGAACAGGAACATGTCAGTTTGGAAAGATGGGCTAATGGAAATCCAGCCTGGTCCTGGGAGAGAAGCTTGCGGTAAATTGGGTGGACGCGTGAAGAAGTGCTCTGCTGTGCATGAGTGAATAAATGGGGAGGAATCGATCAATAATGCTGCTGCACATTCCCTTCTCCGCAGTGCTGCTCTCACTGCTGGAGACGCGTGGTCAGGCCAGAAACCCTCTGCAGTGCAGTAAAGCAGTCGGGGCCTCTCCGAGATGCACGCTGCCCCTGCCAAAGAGCTCCCTGCTCAGACTGGCCTTGGGAAAAAGGTGGCTTCACATTAGCACCTGGTGGCCCCCACGAAGCCTGCGTGGGGACAGTGCGATCCGAGGTGACACCGGCGCCTTTCCTATGGTGCTTCCAGGAACAGGAGGAAACCGGTGCCAGCCACGCCATCCTCAGCGCTTAGGCTTGTTCCATTTGTATGGCAAAGAGGCTTGGTTCAAGGGGAAAAAAAGCCCAGTTTGGCCACACTTTGCTTAAAGAAAGCAGTACTCTATATTTCTATAACACGCACAAAATCAGACTCCTTGTGCCACGACAGCCCCTTTCAGCCCCTTGTGCCCGAACGCTCCCTCTCAGGACTGTTCTTAGCGTAGGGGTGATTACTGCGGGGGGTTGATACGCCAGGGCTTTGCTGACCTGCCCACGCATGACACCCGGCTGCTGTGGGGCGGCCCCAGCGGCGGAGCCCACGGCGCAATGAGCCCGGCCTTGGCCGCCGCGGGCACCAGGCACACGCAGGAACAGCGCTCGGTAGCAACACCAGCTTCACGGTGCTGTCACAGAGCCACAGGGGTTACCGGCATTTCCTCCGCTCCCGAAACTGCCTGGCTTCCGCGCCATGCATCTCCCGTCTCGGAGGGGAGGGTTCTGGGAAACGCCGTTTTCCTTCTGATACAGGAAACTCTTTAGCTCTTTTCTAGCTCTTTTAGCCAAGCTGCTCTGAACACGGGGATTTCTGCGGTTTTGAAAGATCCACTGTTAGTGCAGAATGCAAGGTGCAGAATACAGAGGCCACGTCTCCATCTGGCGTAAGCACTGAGTGAAGCTGGCTTGAACGCATCTGTGATAAATTTGGTCCTCAGAGGTTTTAATGTACGCCTCATCAGCAGAGGGAATTTGAAAAATTATATACCAACTGCAGTTTTACCTATCCTGGAGTAATCCAGCACATTCTTTTAGGGTGACTTGATTGTTTTATCTTCTCCCTTGACTAGAACTTCCCTTCCTTAGCACCCATATTTACCCACAGCAGGTCAGAAGAGTAGGCAGAGACAGGATTTTTTTTTGGCTTTTGGAAAAAAAGAGCACTGCTGCCTCTATGCGTACTAAACAGGGTGCAATTTATTTACAGTGTAAAGTGCATCACACAGAAGTTGTTTAAAACACACAACAAGCAGTGACATAAATGACAATACAGTATTGGGAGGGGAGGGGAAATGTTCCTGCAAGTATCAAAACACCATCAACAGCATTAATACAACAATCTCTAATTTCACCTACTCTCCTCTACCACCACGTCTGTTTATGGAACACGTTGACTGGGTTGATCCTGGGACTCCATGTATTATATGAGTTCATACTAGTGTGAAGCTGGAGCGCTAAAAGCCAGCCCCGATCCCCAAAATACTCCTCTACAAAAATGTCCTGCCAGCTCTAAGCACTTTCCTAACCAGTTCTGCTCTGGGGGACACCAGGGCAGAGTGAGGGCAATGCGATGCACACACCACAGAAATACACTAGAAAAGGAACAATTTACTCTTCAGAATACAAGAGTGACGTATAAGTAAAAATCTACTGCGGCCACCATGGCCCCCTTTCTCCTGAGGGCTCCCGTGCTGCTCTCCTGGTCTATGGCAGCAAGGAGCTCACGGGACAAGGTGCCTGCAGGTGGTGGTGACTACGGGGCTGGAATATGGGTGCTGTTTGCTGAACACTTCAGAGCTGTAAACAGCAGTGGCCGTGGAGCCAGGTGGCTGCTGGGAGCTGCTCATCCCGGGAAAAGGCAGGTCTGGGAGCTGCAGGGACAGCTCTCCACAGCTCCCTGCAGCTCTCGGAAGGAAGGAGTCTGCATTCACATTAAGTCAGTCTCCAACAACTTCTACTCTTCATCAAGACTGTCTTATTTATTTAATTGACTGTTGACTGAATGCTCTCATTGGCTCACTTGTTTCTTTTATCCCCATTTTTTGGCCTTAAGAGCCATCAGTTACTTGTCAATGTTTACGCGTGTCCTATTCTCAGAACTACGAGCTCCTCTTTGGGTCACACCACAGCACTCATACAAGGAAATGAACTTACAAGGGAGGGGGACACATGATGTATTCACTGAGAACCTCAAGGGTAATTAGCAGTAAAATTACAAAAGATACATTGTTTTCCTTCCTCCTTCCTAAGGCTGGGTACCTCTCTTGCTTTCTATTACTCTTGGAGAAAAAAGTGGAGCTTCTCATGGCTGATTCTCAGGTTCTCAGTGTAACAGCTCTTGCGGATGAGCTCTGCTAACTGATGCTATTTACCATACACGTGTTAAGGACTAACGTGTGGTATCGATCAGCAAGGGGGACGTGATTTCCACCCTCTTTCCACCCTGTTTTTGCTTAACAAAGTAAATCTTAGCACCTTAGTTCATTAGTTTATTTTTACCTCAGGCAAAAGTCTTGCTAAAGCCTTTTATTAGGCTTTCCAATTACTTCATGTCACATAGTAAACATCACCGATCCTTCTTTTTATGACTACCTGAAACTACGGTTACGCAATGGACTCGTGGATCAGATGTAGTTCTTATTTCAGTTCTGATAGGTGTCCATTGCAAGGGTTACTGGCTCAGTTAGTTATTTATTCTAGCATTGGCAAGATTTTTAGTCAGTGGCTCACTAAAAGTAATTCTTTACTGTTAAAATGGTGGGCTGCAGGGTCCTTCGGCAAATGTTAAGCAGATCTGCCACCTTCTGTTTGATCACGATAGGCAATAATATGATGAGTTTTAATCAAACAAACGTACGTAAGAAATGGGAAGGACTTCTCCATACACAACCACTTCCTTGGTGGGCAGGAGGAATTTTTACATTTGTATGGTGTGTGTATGGTGTGTGCGTAGCAGCATATATTTGATATACTTTCATAAATGAAAAATACACAGGATTTCTTTAAAAAGGGAAAGGTACAGAAAAAAATATATCACAAAATAAAGTACAAAACCACGGAGCTCAGGGGGGAAGGGGAGAAATGGATGTGATTTACAATGCGTTAAATTCCAGGCCCTGGTGCCTAGGCTGAAGAAAGGCTTTCTGGATGTGAAGACGCTGCTCGGATGTCAAAAGGGATAGAATCCGGCCTTCCGCTTCCTGTGGCGACAAACAGGGAACAGGGTCAGTGCTGACCCAACACGCAAGGTCCAGAGGGGAACCCGAAAGCAGAGCGAGGACTGCAGCCCCACGGCAGCACATGGAGAGGGTTGGAGAGGAGGGACACGCCTGGATCTAAGGTAAATCCTGCATCACCCGAGTGTTTGGGAGCTAGTCTGGTCCTGGGTGCCAAGGAAGAGGCTTTGGACCCTGGATTTCCCATTAAAAGGCACTCCCAGTAACTCTTGCTGTGCCTGCATTGTTTTGGGTTGTATTGTTTTGGGGCCATTTGCATAGTACTGGAGACTATAAAGAGCCCTAGGGGAGTGAAAATAAAGTTTAACAAAATACAGAGCAAAACCCACTGCTTTTTTCCCCATCCTTCTTTTCCCTGATACACAATAAAAAGTGTTTAGTGTCGTTGGATTCCTGAATATCTTGGAGAAAAATCATCAATGTTCGCCTGTTATTTATTCAGCTCTCCAGGAGAGTGGACACTGTGTTCAACCGGAATCTGTGTGGATTGAGGTATTAATATTTTTGCTACCTGTGGCTTTCATCATTGATGGGGATGAGCAATGGAATTCATCCTGCATGTTTTCTTATGGTAGTTCATTGCTGACCACAACAGCATATTTACAATTCCACCTGTCTTCCTTCTCCAGGGCTTTACATTACTCCTAATGACAACATGGAACAAAACAGCTCTCCAATGAAACTGGGGACTATCCCTGCTTCCCTTAAGGCCAAAATCCCAAACTTCACAAGTTATCTTTTAAAAAAATAAAGCTATATGAAAGATAATATCTTTTAAATTGTACTCCCTATTGTGATGGGAGACAACAGGCTTTTCATCCTTCACTTTATCCTCCACGGGTGTTTGTGTGAGACGAATTCATAACTAAAACACAGGTATTGGTAAAACCAAGTAAGAAATGGGGCATGTGAGCAAGAGGCAAGACCCTGGGGCTCTGCATACAGGTACTGCCCCCAAATGATTGAATGGGATTTGACTTGGAGGCATTGAATAGTGCTCTTGAAACACGGACAACACGTAACAGGAGGTAGAGCTGTTGTCATTTGTAACGCCTGTTGTATGGCCCTTCTCTTGAAAACCTGGACCCACCTCAGGTACATGCAGTCCCAAAAGACCAGACCACCTGGGTTTTCAGAACTTCCCATATCACAACAACCACTTTCACTTTCATCATTAAAAATGAGGCTATATCTTGTGGGTTTGTCTGTTTGCTCACATACTAGTGCAGTATTTTAGGGAACTTCTATCTGTTTGGGAATCATCTTACAGAGTGCTAATTGTTCAAGACTGCCTGTGAGTCATGACCAGTTCAGTGATCATTGATTATGAGTATCTAGAGATGCTTGTCTGCAAGATTAACTGAAAAAAAAAATATCAGAACTGCTGTCCTGAAAAAGGGTTCTGAAGCAGGAGCTGACTCCAGCCTCGCACGGGAGAGCGCCCAGCACTCACCTCGAGCAGTCATGTCCTGTCCATGATGAGGGGCAATAGCATCGATTTGGCCGTATGCACTTCCCACCGTTCAGGCAAGGAGACTGGCAAACAGCTGCATGGAAACACACACAGAGCTGCATGAACCACCACACACACTTCAAGACAACTACGGAGCCAGGCTCTGGAAACACAGCCCGTGCTATTCTGCTCGGAGTGAGGCACTCTCAAAGCTACAACACAAACACAAACTGTGAGTAAGCTGCTAAGGATGGATTGCTTTGGAAAGGGCCACCTCAGACACACGTCTCTGCTGAAAGCGATTCTGCTTCCTCTGCTGCTTCTGCTGTAGTGTCTTCTCCAGCCTTACAGATGCTGAGCTTATTTGCTCAGCTTATTTGCTCCAGGCTGAGGCAGAAGGAGTGCAAACAGAAGCAGAAAAGCCTGAGGATGAGCAGCAGAATAGGCTTCATTTCTGGAGTGAGACACCCAAAGAGTGTGACAACTAAACAAGAGCTAGAACTGTGTTCAGACAGGTAGAAACCAGAGGTGGTGAGAAATCCAGAAAGAGGCACAACAGAAAGAAAGTTAAAGGCCAAAAAGCATTCACAAAATGAGAATCAAAAGACATTTACAGAACAACAGCAGACAGAGTGTAAGGTACCAGGCCAGTAAACAGGGGAAAAAAAGTTTCAAGTCCTCCCTATCAGTTTTGACACTAAAGAGATAAACCACAGATTTTCAGACAATACTTAATGAGCTCCATTGATGCAGACACTTATAGAGTAGGACAGCTGAAAATCAGAAAGTCTCCTAAGAAGATAATGTCATATCTAGAGGATGGATCTAAACACACCAGTGAAGATAAGCTCTAGGTATCATCTCTACAAGGAATGCTCATCCCTGGAAAGTCTGATTAAAATGTTTTTAAAAGAAATGGAAGAAGCAAATACAATAATGTGTAAAGGAAAAGGAAATGCACTACTCTCATCCCTTTAGATCAAAATATGAACAGACAATGGCAGGATGTTATAGACTGTTAATTGCAATTAATTGCACATCTACTGTACAGTTGTAAATTAATTGCCATCTATTCTGTGTATTGAAAATGACTTCTGAATCTGGAATTAAACATGTGAAGGAAACATTTCTGGCTCTTCCTTCATGTGTGTAACTATTACACTGAGAGTAGCAGTAATTCAAACATTTCTTATCTTGTTTTGTTCTGTCATGGCAAAATGTCAAAATCCCTGGTAAAGTAAGAAGTGGATTAGTAACTTCATACGAATTGCTTATGACTTTTATGAATGGACTTTTGTACAAATGCAGCTGCACACTAGATTTTTTTGTGTGATTTGCTGAAGAGGAAGCCACCCTGGAGAGATTTGAACTGCTGCACCAAAGTGTTTTAAAAAAAAATCTTCCTAAGCCATATACACTGTTACAGTGCAAAGGTTATGAGCTATCAGCTGAAATGATGTCTGCTGTGCTAGGCAAGTGCCCTTTAAAGAACAGGAAGTCTGAGAAAAAAATATTTGCTTTGGGGTTCCACTTTGCAGGAAGGCTGAATCTGTAGCATATCACAGAGCTAGCCCCCCAGACTCACTATTTTACTCAATTATCAGGTAAACAAGTAATGTCAAAATTCATTAGCAACAGCACTAATTCCTCCTTTAATTCACCTTGTTAGCCACTCTAAAGACCTTCAGAAAGTCAAAATGAGACCACTTTGTTATGGACTTATTAGTAATTAGTTATTGTGGGCCTGAAAAATAAAAATACAGGGAACAGACTATCCACTAATATTTAAGAGTAATTTTAAGACTTATTCCTTATTAAAAAGCATGTCAATGATAACTCAATTTTTATGGGTTTTATTGGCTACTACCACAAGGATAAACCTCCAAAAATAACTGGTGCTCAGTCTTGATGTGGAGGTAAGCATGTCACATACGGATTCAACATTATCCCTAATTTCAAATTAGCTTCACCTAGGACAAGCAGGCTGCTGGGGCACACAAATCGAGGCCCTGAATCACTCTCCACCTCTATCTTCCGGTGTTACTTTGCTTTGAACCCCAGTTAGGTGGAAGTAAGAGGTCTATTAAAATGCAATTTTCACTAATTTTGTTAAAAGTGGTCTGATTAAGCCATGTAATTCATTCACCTTTAAGCACATCCTCTGCCCTCTTACGTGGCTCAGGGTTCAGGACTGAGTTGGGCAATGCTTCACAGAAATTCTCCACACCAGACAGCCATGTGGTGAATAACCTCTGGCACCTGCAGCTCCCTTATCAGTTTAATGGTGAACTGCATATGCTGGGGCTGGAAATGAGAGAAATTCTAATCCTTCTTGGGAACCTCGTTTTATTTTTCTCCTCGGAAGTCTCTCCTCAGCACCGCATTTTGTGGAAAGATCTCCAGTTAATGCTGATTGTCCTTTCTGGGAGCAAACTGATCTGAGGATTGGGATAAGCGAAGAACAAAAGAATATTCAGAAAATAATGTGTAGCTGGGGAGAGCAAATCTGCTAGGAATGTTTTTGCAGAGTGAGGTTTCCTGTGGGAAGCTCCTGTTCAGAGCCTGTAGTGAACTGTGCTAGGTATGGATGATAGTCACAAAAGAGGTACATGAAGGAGTTTTACCAGTATGGCAGCGTGATCCAGTCCATCCAGGAGGGCAGTCACACTGGTAAGGGGCCATACAGCGACCTCCATTGAGACACGGCAGGATGCATATTGCTAAGGAGAGGAGACAAAAAAGGAATGAATTATCACCTGTGAAAGCCAAGAAAAACAGTGTTCAAGTGAGAATACCACTTTTTTTTTTTTAATGATAAATACTAGCACCTGTCCCCACAACTGTTTGTATCCAGTATCAGCAGAGTTGAACTATCAGCAACGGATAAGTTGTGACTAAAATGGGCCAGAAAGGAAAAAGAAGGGGGACAAACAAATGGGCAACCTGGAGCAATTGAATGAGTCCTTACGGAGAATTGAAGGTTCTGTGCACACTTAGGGATACCTGCAGAGGATACTTGCTTGTTTATCACATGTAGTACCTACAACCAATACTTACTTCTGTGAGAGAATGATGCTTTTATCACAAACCAGAACTTCCTCAACATTAACATTCAAAGTAATGAAATCACACAATAACTTCAGAAAATCACTGGAGATCCTATGTTTATGTGAGCATGCACAAG
>JAUBOD010000255.1:554376-588864 GCA_032353885.1 Nothura maculosa | reverse complement strand
TCCTCCACTTCACTGTCAAGATTAAGCTGAGCAATTGCAGCCAGCTTGGATAAGAGAGGATTGTGACCTTCCAGGAGTTTTCAGGACTAATCCGTATCACCAAGAATTAATATTGTTTGTATCAGTAAGGCTGTGGGGTCCTGTGCATTTTTAAGGGTAGCCAAACATTTCTAAAGAAGATGAAGACTGACTTGTTATCTTTGAGATGAACTATCAGTGGCTTCATTTGTGGTGCGGCCCCGAAACACCTTAGGCCGCACACAAGGCTTACTGCTTGTACTTGGCTTCCAGGGCAGACACTCCACACCAAGAAAAGCCAGGATATCTTTTATGTGCACTGATGCATCTTGCTCATCAAACAGGCTGCAAAGGGAGGTCGGACTGACCTAGTAGCATGAAGCCCTTTCCCCTCTCCTTACTACCTGTGCTGAATGACAGAGAATACGGAGAGATGGTGCCTGTATCTGTGTGGAGCATAATCAAGCCAGTCAGCTGTCTGTTCCTGTGTTTCATATGGGAAGACAAGGTCTGAACTGGGATGGCAGATCAAAACAACCAAGGGCCTGCAATTTGTCCTCTGGCCTTGAAGAATGCACTCGGTATCAGTACTAGCAGCAAGGCAAGGAGATAACTCGAGTCACACCAAGCACAGCTCTGAGACACCGGCTTCCTCACTGCCCTCCTGCCGAACCTGTGGGGCAGAAAGGAGGGAGCTTGCACGTTTGGCTCTGGTGGAGGGGATGGACACAGGGAGAACAGAAGAGCGGCCAGGCCAAGGCACCACACAGGTGGAGTTCTACCAAAGTGTCAACTCGATGCGCTTCTCCTTCTGCAGCTCGACATCTGTGCCACAGGGAAAGGGCTCTGCTCTAGTGCAGGCTTGAAAGAGCTTGCTGAGGTAGATCTAGGGGATAATTTAAAAATATAATACATCTGCATGGCAATAAGTGTGAACCGCATCTTTCTCCATGTGAAACAGGAAGCCGTATCACTCCTTTCCTTATGTCTCTATTTACATTTGGCAGAGCCATTGTCATCCTCTCAACTATAGGTGTCTTTGAGCCCTCTGAAACTTTGGGTCAGGGCCAGTCCAGAGCCAGGACTAAATGCAAGAACAGCACTTTCCTTTCTATTCATGTAGACTCATGCCTAAACGCCCTTACAGCCACAAGGTCTCTTCTGGTTGAGCACTGCCAACCTGAAAGGCGCAAGCCTTACCAACAACCGCTTCTAATGAAATCACCACTGGGATAAAGGGAAACAGGGCATAAAGTGGCCCCTGAGAGCACCAAGGGAATCTCTGCAGGCATCAAGGTCAAAGCTGGCCCTTCTCAAGCCAAAAAGATCCAGTTCTCTAACTACATAGACAGAGAAAACTAAGGCCAGCCTATCATTTATGGGGTACAGACTGGGAGGGACAGGTTGGAAAAGACGTCACAGATGTATTATTTGACCAAGAATTGATCAGGTTTGTAATTACAGATTTAAAAAAGGAAGCCAAGAAAAAGACACATCTACTGGCATAACCTTTATATCCTTCTGCTCTAATCCCTATTTTTTTTATCCAAATTACTGTGTCTTGTCATTAGAAGTAGGTTTTGGGGAACTGAAGCAAGTTTTTCAAAGAGAGTGAGAGAACAGAGGAAAAAGAAATCTCATCAATTAAAGATAAGTTATTTCGGGCTTGGAGATGTCAGAGGATGGTCATTTATCTAGAAACAAGCAATCTACTAGTCAATCCTTTCAGTTGCTTTTAATTTGTAAAGTCGAAAAGTTACATTTTTTAAAGTTTCTGGGCTCTTACATCTTTAATTTTCCGACCAGGCTCACTCTACTCAATTCACCTGTCTTATCGAAAACACCTTTAAAACTACCTCTGAAGAAGATATACGTACGCTCCTCGCAGAGACGGCCCATCCAGCCATCTGGACACGAGCACGCGTTGGGTCGCTCACATACTCCTCCATTCTGACACGGGAACCGGCAGACAGCTGGAAAACAGGAATGGCCGCGTCAGACCCCAGAAGGTGACGAGCAACCGTTCAGCATCTTGCATGGATTTGTGAGGTTTAGCATAAGAAAAGAAAATGTAGTGAAGCTCAGAAAGAAAACTAGGCTTTGCTTTTGAGGATTACATCATTTTCTGGCTGCATGTGACTGAGTGTAGGTGGGAAGGAGCACATATAACACTATCCTCTTTATTTACTGTGAATGATTAAGATGAGGAGGAATCGTCTCTCCACTACTGAAAGTTTTTAGTATAGCATGGTAAATTTGTAAGTTTTTGGTATAGCACGGTAAATTATTTGGACAATGTTTCACGGCTGATACTGTGCTTTACCTATTGTTTTTTCCTTCCAGTTTTGTAAAACAAACAAAATTCTTATTTTTCTCTTACAAGCTAAATTCAAAATAAAACCAAGCTTTCTTCCAACGTTGTTACGAAACACAAAGATGAAGCTGTCTGGTATAACGCAAGCTTTGTCAATAAGGCATGATAAGCCGCTGCAGTGGCGCCTACAATTTCTACGCACTACCATCCCAAACGATATGCAGTGCTCCGCAAAGCACAGCCAGCTCTTTTCTTATGCAGACCAAAGTGTGGCTATCAACGTCCCTTGCCATTCACGCGGGCTGCTGCTCAATGAGTCCCTAATCATAAAAGTGAGGGACTTGAAAGTGTCCCGTCATGCCAGCGTAATAAGCTGTTGTGGTTTGAGACAGACTCTGGATTTTATCATCATTCATCTGTGTCTTGGCTAGCACACCCAGGAAAACCAGGCCCACTTTGCAAAATGGGTGGCAAGGTAACTTCAAACATGTTAGACTTCACCAGAGCAAGCACAAACCATCTCACAGGGGCGTGCACACTACATACACAAGATCAAAAACTGTGGCTTCCAGATAATACTGCAGAACAAATAGGTAATCACACTATGTTCTAATTAGTGGTAGTTATGAACACAGCATAACCTCAGGAAGCCCAGTCAGAATTGTTAATTGCATCCTATCTTTAATAACTTATTACAACAGTAAAATATGAGCTTGGGCTTTGAGAGTGTTTCAGATGTCACTGAATTTTAGTATCAAATATAAACAGTGGTTTAGCACCTTGAAACACTGCTCAGACCTGAGATCCCCATTGGAAGGAATGCAAATTTTCCACTGATGGAGCCAAGCTTGACTAATATTTGCAGCTAATCCATGCCAAAATGCAAGCTACAGCTTGCCAAAACACAGCCAAAGCTTTTGTCTTTATTTTTCACACTCAGAGGCCTTAAATCATTTGTCAACTGATCCTGAATTTAGAAAGACATCTTGGGTCCTGTGAGGGTCACAGAAATTGCAGATTTTAACAGATGTTTTTGTATTAGTTTTTCTATAGATACATATATAGTAACATAGACAGCTTGTCTCTGTGTGTCCACTAAAGCAGAACACTGTGCAGATTCTCTATATTCTATAAAAATCATGAAAGTTCAGGACAAAACCATTTAAAGCTTTGTGTAATCCACACGGCTGAAATGATATTCCATGAACATACAACAGGACAGTGGGGATAAGTCTGACACATAAGTGGTATTTGAATCCACAGACCAAGACAAATGGCCTCTGAAGCCTATTCTGCCTGTTAGCAAAGGGGCAGATTTTTCAGGAGTTTTAAGATTCGCTTGGGATGCAGCTCCAACAATCAGCTCCAACAGCTTGGGATCTCAGGCAAGGATCTTTCCCTGGGTTTGTGCCCAGGCTCTCGTTGCGAAACTCTGAATGAGAAGGACATTATAATCTCTAGAAGTGCACTTGTTATACCCTCATTTAAGAGGAGAGAGACTCTGTGTCTGTAGCTGTGGGGATTATTATTCACTCAGCAAAGAAGGCTGGAGAAAGGCTCACGGCGGGGAGTTATGTCAGGATCTTGTTCTCCTCTCGGGCTAGCATGAGAGCAAGCAGGGCAGATGCTCTGATCTGCTGGGGACAGATAGGCAACCACTAATAACAACTGCAGTTACTGTAGCAGGCCTCATGTCCCAGCTGTCAATGTCCAATGTTTTGAGGCCTCCTTGTAAATCCATGCCTGACAATTATCTCTGCAGGACACAGCAGTTACACTGGTGCAGCACTAACACGAATAAGGAAGTAAAAATAAAAAGGCCTTTGTTCCAATCTCCACGACAAATCTTTCATGTGATACCAAGGGAAAATTCTTCCCCAAGCCTCAGAGCTGGCCCATCGATACATTCTTGTCTGATGAACAAGTATGAACTTCTCGCCTTGCACCTCCTTACCAGAAGATCATTCCTAGTCAGTGAGATGCAGGCAAGGAGCAAATACAAGACACAGATTTCAGGAAGGACAGAGGGAAGCAGTGTTGGATGAGCTGGGTGCACCAGTGCAGATGTGTGTGACTGCCGAGCCCCACAGTGCTGTGATCAGCAGGATCGGGATGACCAGCCTCACCTCCGGGCCTCGGACCAGGACCTGGCCTGCAATCCTGTATTATTAGCAATTCAGGCAAGTGCAGCTGCGGTTAGAGCTCTCCCAAAGAAATGAACAAAGTCTGCTTTTTAATTATAATATTTATGTCAACTAACCCGTTCAACCGGGCCAGAACATTTCTGGCTTAGGACACATTAATAACCATCTCACAGTGCCAAAAACAAGAAGTGCTGCATGAGTCACCACGAGAACCGCTTTCATGTCGCTTCTGATGTAGACCACAAGGGCTTGGTCCTGCAGGCCTTTTGTTAGGCAAATCTCTCCATGAATTATAAAGAAGTTTTGAAAGATTACTTTGCTATGTGTCACAAAAACATACGTCTACCCTCTCAGAAACATCTTTAGTCCTTTTTGGCTTTCCCTTTTAGGTGGAAAGAGGGGTAACTGTAATTCTCCTAACTTAATAAAGCAAAATGCAGGTTATTCCCCTTTGCCTTCTTGTTCTATGCACACTTTGCCTGCCTACTTCATCACATTCTCTTTTTTGGATATTGTTATCTCTAGTACTTAGTTCTCTGCACATCCCAATGGATTGAGTGGTGCTGGATACGGGATACGTTCCTGTATGCAGCAGGATTAGGATTGTTTATCACAGATCAGCCCTCAAGGTTGTTAGCAACTTCTGGAAGCGACCTCTCTTAGGAGAAACTATAGGTACTGGCATAAGGCAGAATTCTGTATAAAAACAAATATGAAATTAGAATGAAAAGTAGTAATTGGTGATATTAAAGACACAGCTAAAGAATGCTAAGCAATAAGACCTGGAGAGATAACATCCAAAAAATTTTCCTAATGAATTTTAGTTTATGTTAGAGTATGTGTTGCACAGAAATCTGTTGAAATCTGTAACCATCACAGTTTAAGAGCAACAACGAGATACTAGGCAAACTTTTCAGAAGTGGCTCTGTGACCTGGGTGTGTATGTCCTGAATAGGACTTTTGGATACCTCTTGGCATCTGAAATAACTCAGATGCCTTTACTATTAATCATCTTCTCTATTAGGCTGCTGGACCATCTGGTTCTACATTGAAATGGCAAGTTAGGGTCACATCACTAAGAGAAAAAATGATGATTTTCAATCACAGCTTATATATTCTGAACTGTTCAGGATGCAAGCCTTTCCTTCCTTCCTCCCTCTCTCCCTCCCTCCTTTCCTTTATTTATTTTCCCTAGATCCTTCACAAATAATCTACTACTGTGACTTCTAGGCCTGCCAATATAAATATCATGTCAGATTATCATATAATAATCATACATTATTATATTTGACAGTAATATAATTACTAGATATGTGAATATGATACTATATTCACATACAAATATGAACTAACAGAGAACCTGCTTCAAACATAGCTTTTCCCAATAGGACAACTTAGGGTCTAGGCTAAGACACTGCCACCAACATTGTTTGGTTGCAGAATTCATATAAAAGAATTTACATAGGATTCCTAATTATTCAGGTTAAAGACTGCAAAATAGGTCCATTTTCAAGGGCTTCCAATCTAAAAAGAAAAAGGCCAAGGAGGGAGAAAGTATTATTACTGTCATTTCAGACGGAGAGAAAGAGAGGTAGACTTGACAACTTCAATCATGTTCCCATATGGACGTTTTGACATCTCTCCTCTTCTATGGGAGTCTGCAAGCTTTGAGAATGGGACTGCTTATGACTGGCCAGTGGCAGTCACTTGTTTTCTTGCTGTCAGTCATCTCATTTCTAAATAACACATCTAAGGCACAGCTCTCAGCATGGTAGGAGGCCTACCAGCTGAGCCACAATTTAGGATGCCAGCAAGCAGGTAAGTTGTCCTGCTAATGGCTAACTGAGAGCTGCTGCGCCCATCTACTAACATGGAAATGGTAGAAGCCAAGGCATCAAAGCCCTGTGGTTTGAAACTCCTTTGCTACACATTGTTTTAGGTTTTAAGTTAGTGCTTTAAATGGTTTTAATTAGTATCTGTTTTCAACTGTTTAGGTTACTGCCACTTTGTTTTGTGGGGCCTTCCACTTTCTGTATCAAACTGATTATCGTAGTGCTCTGTGTGGAGGAATTAATTTTGTAATTTAAACAAGTGCATGTTTTCAAAGACCAGCAAACCAATCAGTGGCAATTTCCTTCAGATATGTCAACAGCGTGGAAGGACAGACTTTGCCTTCCCGTTTTGCCGAAATCATACACTTTGCTTAGCCCTTAGCCTGCACTATTTCAATGAGCTGTAACCCAATGTATTTTATTGAGGCCAACAAGCTCTAAACACGATGAGAGCCTAAGAAGCCATCTAATCTCCCCACTTTGTTTTCCACAGTGCTTGATCTTCAGCTGCGAAAAGATAGATATCTTTCTACTCTTATAGAACTGCTACTGACTCACAGTCCCGGCCTGAAGCAGATCAACCTATGAGTGTGAAGATTTGTTTCCAGAAGAGACTTGTGAGAGATGATCTCAGGGTGTGGGATACATTGCTCTTGCAAAAGAAGCTAAGGGATTAGCCAGGAATGGAGATTAGATTTGTGGAAACTTTCTCTCACTTGGAAATCAAGCAATGCCCCGCACATAAAATTCCTTGCACTGTGCATGCATGGCTGCACTGAAAACAGCAAGAACCTGGCTTTCATTTTACTGCACGTAGGATGCAATCCCTGTGCTTATGGCAAGATCAGAAATGTGCTTGCTAACTGGGTGCACTCATACCTTTGCAGGTTGGGGGTGTCGTCCACGTCCCATTTTCCAGGCAAACGCTCCGCAGGGGCCCTTCCAGCATGTAGCCACTGTAGCACGAGTAGGTGACCATGTCTCCATACTGATAGAAGCTACCACGGATCAGAGCATTCTCTGTGTGAGCTGGGGGCCCACAAGATATCTCTGAGGAAAACAAACCACCCAGAGGCTTGGTCAGCTGCATCAGCACACACAGACACATTCTGCATTCTTCTCAAGAAATAATACCTCTTTCACAAAGCTTCTCAGTTCACCTTTATGTGCCAGGGTCTCCAGTAGAGACCCAGTTTACACCTCCAAAAGCTTTCCTGCACTTTCTCGAATGAGAAGTCTGAGAAGGTTTGTCTTAATCTGCAGACAAAAGCTCTCTTCACCCATAAAAAAGTGTATTCTGCTTACACATCCACGCTGTCGTGCTCTTTTTGGGACATACCTGTTGTCATCAACATTACAGAAAATCCTGAGCAGGGCTGCAGCTCCTGTACTTACTTTCGCACTTAGCTGTTGCTGGAGTCCAAGTTTCATCAGCATTGCAGGTGATCACAGATTGTCCTTTCAGCTGGTATCCTTCCCTGCACCTGATGGATACGTTTTGCCCAACGTAGAAGTCCATTTCGGAGAGCAAGGCATTTTCTGGGATGATGAAAGGCACAGGACAAGGGTTTGCTGTTCACAGAAAGGGCATGAGGAAAGAGGTATAGGAAAGAAGGAGAGAGAAGGAAAGAAGACTTTAAAAAATATCTCAAAATTTCAAAATCAAGTCATAAAATGAACAATCTGCTCACAGGCCCCATTTGTAATTTGATGTTAAGTTATGAGATGAGGACTTGCAAGTCAATAAAAAAGAGTTGACTCTGTTGTGTGAGCTGTTGTGTGACTTGCTACCATACTGTGCAGGCACCAATGCAAGAAGTACTGAGGACTTCAGTGGAGAATATCTTACATGACACCATCCAACCTCCTTCCCTTGGGGCCTTTACCAAAATCTTATTGTAAACAGATTCAATTATTCCATTTAGCTGTTCAGACGGCCTGCAGCAACATAAAGCTGCAGAAAATCCAGTTATTTATACAGAAATCCTCAGTACTTTGCATTAGAATTTAGAATTTCCCCAATAGTTTTGTCTATTGCTGGCTGTAGGCTTGTTGAGCCTTTTCTGAATAGTCTGCTGGTCTTTCATCATAAATGTGAGAGATGTTGAACTCTAAATGCAGCCAAGACTGATGCCGGTTTCCTAAAACTAAAATCATACACATCGTTTGTTATGCAATAATTAAATGTCTCAACTGCTGCCTAAAACTAGACATTAAGATTAGTTAGACCCAGATACAGCAACAAGGAAGGCTGTGTGGGTGTGCATGTGTGTAAGGTGCTATTTCATAGATAACTTACAAAGCCCTTTAGACGACCTCCTTCTCAAAGCAGGGCCAACTATGTCAGGTTGCTCAGGGTGTTTTTTCAGGTGAGCTTAACATATAAGCCAGTTTTCTAACTATAGGGATCAATACAGAGCACAGGTTGTTCTTTCACAGTCACAAAAATAGCCAATATACTCGTTACTGCTTTAACATGGCTAAGCACTTGCTCCATTACTCCTCCACAAACATGGGATGTCCCCCAGCAGGTAATCTCCCAATGAAGGACAAACCAATCTTTTCAGCTACTAGTAATAAATCCTGTTCTTGGCCACTCTGAAGAAAATTACAGTCCATCTCCACAAAGATCTGCAGAAGTTGCTCTTAATTACGACCCCTTTAAAAGAAGAGCAGACTGGCCTTCAATGCTTAGAAATTAGACCCCTTTTTTTTTCTTTTTTGTTACAAAGCAAACACACACGTTTACAGAGAGGGAAGGGATTGCTCCATTTTCCATCCTTTGTGCACTCGGCCTCAGGTTCCCCTTCCAAGCTGTATCCTCTCTTGCAGAAATATGCTATAGTACTGCCAACTGTGTTGTTTTCATAGATCACCTTCCCATTCAGCAAGGAAACTGGGACTTTGCATCTGGTCTCTGCAAAAGAAGAACTCTCATTAATTCAGCTTGATATTAGCCAGGATTCCAACAATGTCTGGTTTATTCACACAATATATTTAAAGTGACAACCACTGACCAATGAATTATAAGGAATATTAGGGCAGAGTCCACTTTCTGGGAAGGAAATGCAGCCATGCTGGGGAAGGAGCTCCTCCCAGTGATGCAGAGAAGCCACAGCCTCCTGTTTTTCAGGTCAGCAGAATCTCCCAGTGTTGGTAAGGAGAGGACATGTTTATGACTTCCTGATGGGGTTCATGTGGCAGAACACAAGTGGCTGCTTCTCACCACTAAGAGAAACCTCAGAAAGTTTCAGCTCTCTGTCCATTCCTTTTCACCAGACTGGAAATACCGGACAAGATGCAGGATGTGTTGTGATGAGATGCTGACACTTACATTACTAATTGCTCCACTCAGGACTTTTAGCCCTGTTTCTGAAGCCAGCAAGGAGACAGCCCAAGGGGGACTACCAGTACTACAGAAGAGGTTCTGTTCTTTGCTCCATTTTCTAGATTTCCCTAGGATCTACATAATAGCACAATGAATGAAGATTAAGCTACCAAAGACTTTATCAGGTAGGTGAAAGAGACTATGTTAAGGATGTAACAGCTACCTTGTTCCCAAATGAGCAGGGCCTGACCTTCCTTAAGCCAGTCTTCTTGACCTTCTTTAAGCCAGTCTTCTTGAGTTGTGGCTAGTTTCAGAACTGCTAGCTGTAACTTTCTTCTTAGGTGTCTGGATAGCTCCTTGGGACCTCCTCTCCAACGTGGATGTTAACAGCCAACTTTGCAGATTACAGGTAGGGGCGCGGTAAAGCACTGTGTGATCTGCGTGGTCACCCACACAGAATATGGTGGTCTCTTCTACAAGAAACAGGTCCTGCCTTAAGGGATCACATGGGCAATACTTTACATTTGTTGCCCAAGATTGCCTCCATCACAAGGAATGTCACAAATGGCCTGCCCTCATGCTGTTTCTGTAGCTCTGGTGACAGGAATCTAATCTATCTTGAGTGGAAGATGGAGCTGTCAAGTATGCTGGGACCCTCTGAATCTGTATGAGGAGCTGGGTGTAGAAAAATCAACATGCCAGCTTCATGTGAGAATGCCAGGGGCAGCAAGGAAGGCAAGCAGGAGTCTGGGTCTAAATTTAGCATGGAGACCAGAAATGTGAACGGCAGGGAAATGAGCAGCCTTAAGGGGGAGTATGACGGGCAAGAAATGAACTGGTGTCTTACTGAGAGAAGAGGAAGGAAGGGAAGCTGGGAAGCACCCAAAAAGCCCACGCTTTGCCTTTCTATGGCAAAGAGGTTGTGAAAGGGGAAGAGTCATTTAGGGTTTATAATGTATAATGGAATTTATTAGGCTTCCTTGTGCTTAACATTTGGATCACTCATCCAACAATAGGATACTGAAGATTTTGTGTTCTTTTTTTTTTTCTGTTAACAACAGCCTTGTTTCCACCTTCCCCTGCCCAGTCCATGGACACAGACAGTTCTCGCTTGACAGTGATTTCTGCTTTGTGGTAAGAACAACAAGGAGCATTTCAAAGCAGCAGGGATAATCAGCATGTATTCATGGTGCATGTTCATGTGAGGAATGTGGTGGTGATAGGTTGAGCTGTTGAGATGGTTCTCAAGACAATGTTTCCTCTGGGTTTGAGGCCAAAAATTCGCAAAACAACAATAGCAATACAAAAAACCCAACCTAGCAACAGACTTATGAAGATTGCTGGAAAAAAGTCATTTGTCCTCCCAATCCGTTGTCTTTGGTTAAGAGACTGTTTCTCTGAGATACAAAGAAAGCAGTCTCATCTCTCATTAGAACTGTGAGGGTGCAAATTAAAATCCTAAAGATAATTCATGTCTAAGATCTCTTCTGTTTTGGCAGCTGCTCCCTGTGAAATATTTTGTCTCTCATGCACCATCTCAGACACCATCTTGTTCACTAATGCACATTACAGAACCATTTCCAGCAGCAGTTCCATTCCTGGACCATACGGTCTGCATGCAGAAGAGGTGCCCTGTTGTTTAACCCACATGAGTTTGTGCTGGGGCCATGAGATTGAACAGTTACCTTCACACAGAGGCAAGGGTTTACTCCAGCTCCCATTGGCAAGACATGTGATGTTCTGGGGCCCAACAAGATGGTATCCAGAGTGGCACACAAAGGTTACGTTACTTCTGTATGTGCTTCCTGTAGCCACAGCCTCTGCTTTCTCTACCGAGGGATGCAGCCCACAAGTGATTCCTAGAAGAGGAAAAAATGTTACAGAGATAACGAGGCTCATCTGCTATGCATGGTTTGATGTCTTATTTCATACACTGAAATCGAGGGAAAGATGAGGAGAACAAAGAAGCTGTGTCAGTATTATAGGAGCAGAGTTATGCAGTCTGCCCTCTTTCCTGGTGCTCAGGTTGCAGACACCTGGGACAGCTGATATTGCAACCATGAATGAGGAATACCCAACAATATTGCAAGCTATGAAGTGCTTGCCAGAAGCAAGGACTTTCATTGCAAGCTATGCAGCCAGAAGTATTTCCAGGGAATTTCCTCTAAGCCGACCAAAGGCTGCAATTGCAGGCTTCTTTGCTCCCCATACAATGGAAGGAGGCCTCAAGAAAAATGGCAAAAGTTTAAGAAAAATCTCATCTCCTGTCCCACCCTTCCTGTGGAGGTCAGGCAAACTGGTTAATTCTGAGAGTTAAGAATGCAAGGGAAGAGGAACATGACTAACACAAAAAGATGTGAGACATTTTATTGGTAAAGGCGATGAAACTGTAGTATTTTATTAATGAGCTGTGTGAAAGAAGTCTTAAATCCTTCTTCCCAAGCTCCTGCAACTAATCACCCTCTGCTGCAGGGTTACCAGGGAGCCAAGATTTGATCCCAGAGAGCAGAGCCTTGTGCTCCAGGCGCACAAAGCAACTGTGATCCATAGGCCCCAGCATTGCAAAGTGCAGAGCAAATCAAGCACAACGGGCCACGTTCCTGCCCCAGTGCCCTGAGCACAGCTCTGTGCTGGATCATTTAACACGCCAAAAGGAGCTCCCTTTGGATCAGAGAGGAACCACCAGTGGGAACCACACAGCTGGCTGCTCCGGTGACAGCCCTGCAGCTGGAGCGGGGAGCCGGGGGAAGCCAGCGAGAGCTCCCACGGTTTCCTTCCCAGCCCTCCCGAAAACTGTGTCCGCTCTGCTCTGCCCGCTACGTACTGAGGCACGACGGGGCGGCCGGGCTCCACTTCTTGTCCACGTGGCAGATCCGTCGGCTGGGCCCCCGCAGCTCGAAGCCGGGCTCGCAGCTGTACAGAGCCTCGCTGCCCAGCAGCGTCTCCTCCCCACGAACAGCTCCGTTCTCTATCACCTCCGGGGGCCCACACGAAATCCCTGCAACACAGCGAACGTGTTGTAATGGCAACAAGGACTCCCAGCTCCGCCACTGCTTTTGCTCTGTGACACGGGGAGAATGCGGTGTTTTTACAGGCATTCACAGGTATTTGGCCCCAGACACAGTGCAGCAGTCATGCTTGATACTTCCAGTTAATGCTAAAAGACAAAAATCCATTGTGGTGGTGTTGGCAGGAAGTCTTAGGAGGTTCCAGGGATGCCACTTACAGTGAATAGCTGAAAGCCATGTCAGCGTTTACGTAGGCAACATGTCTTTCCACACTGCATTCAGCAGAAATGAGACATCTCATGGGACTGAAGTTCCTTAGAAAATACATGCCCATGCCCATATCTATATATCCCATTATATTTCAGGATCCTGAGCACCCGGAAATCCTGATAACTCTGATGTTCAAAGGTCCTCATTAGCCCCCAGAAATCATCAGAAATTATGACCTCAGTGCCAGAATCGATTAAACCTGACCTTCCAAAGGTGAATAAGTAATCTGTTACAGCAAGAACACTAACTTTCCTGATTGTCAGTATTTGTACATTTAGGTTTTTAGAGAAGGCTCTGGTACTGCCCTCATCTTATTCAAAAGAAGTTAAGACAGAGAGTTTAAACCTCTTCAGATCATTAATGATTTCCCCAAAAAGTATCTACAGAAGCACAAAACTAAAACAGCAGAAAGAATGCATCAAAGAGCTGACTGTGCAAACGGCCCTGTCTAATGTCTGAATTACAGGATCCAGAAACAGAAGTATTCAACAGCACCAGTCACTTCAGGAGCTGTTCGCCGAGCTTTCTTGGGGGCTGAGGAGGAATGTGTTGTGATTTACTTCCCACAGGTACCTTTGAAAATTTTGCAAGTCTCCAGGAGATATCTGTGGTACTTGCTGAAAATTTCAGATCTGAGTTATAAAGCAAGCAAAACAAGCATGATATTTTCGGTTGAGCAAAAACACTATGGATCAAACTCAGCAAACAACCTCAGGTGGAACCTACTTCTGCACACGGGTGCTGTGCCGCTCCAGAGCTTGTCTCCTTGGCAGGTCCGCTCTGTATTGCCCTGTGGAGCAAAAGGAAAAGCTCAAACAGCAGCTTTCCTTAGTGACACCCTCTCTCTCCCATCAACCTTTGGCCTGAGCAGGGCCTGTGCATTTTCCCACCCAAGGGAATTCATACATTCATAACAAGGTTAAATGCTAGAGGACAACACTATTAGTAGACTCTCAGTAAAATTCCTTCCTGCAAATTGCAGGGTACTATTGACAAAGCTGCTGGTCAGAGAGGCAGCTCTCTTGTCTTTCTCCATGGAACACCATATCTCTTGCCAGTTTGTTTTTGTTTCCAGGAATGTGTTAGGATGATAAATCTTCTCCTTCCAGTACTCACTTCATGAAAATCGGACTAGCATTTTTTTTCAAGAACAGTACAACTCAGTGTGTTGTTAAACATATTGTACTAATTTTGACCATACCCCAAAAGCACATTCTTTAGATTTGCTAACAAACGACTTTGTTTCTTTTTATATACTCATTTACAGCCAGTCTAAGGCCCTGTGATTTATTTCTTATTTCACTCCAGGATTTGGAGAAAAACATCTATTTTTTCCCTTGAAGTAATGTACTTTCATTATGAAGCAAGGACAGCTATTTGAAATGAGGCAGTATGCGCATTCCAGAGGAAAAAAGAGCAGGGAGGCAAGATTGACACTAGGTGGCGAAGCTGGAATACAAAACTTGGCAGGACTTTTTAGTGTAAGCATGACCTAGCTAATTAACACCAAAATTATGCCAAACTGCAGTTATATCTGTCTAATAACCAAGCCATCCTTTCTCCCCACAGCCATATCATATATGTAACATATATATTAAAAAAAGAAAACTTATTATCAGCTAAGCATTCTCTAAACATTCATTTTGACAGTGGTCTCTTCTCTCCGCTAGAGAAATCAACTCTTCTATTTGATCCTGAATGCTGCAAGATCTTGCTGCTAGCATGAATTGTGCCTCCTGTATTACAGAAATGCCCCAATTCACTTTTTGTGCCTTGTTTCCCCAGCTTTCTACCTTGTAGCCTAAGTCTGTATTTCCTAGAGTTTCTGTCAGTAAGAGTACCTACATGTTTGGCTATTCTCCCTGGGACAACCCCACTGCAGAGATGCTTGGAGGCTGGATCCACACCCGGCTAGCTGAACTCACATGCATTGAATGTGTATTTAGCAGCAGCTCATTTTCCCTTTTCAGGTCTATGCAGCTTGTGACAGAACATCTGAGGCCAGCACAGGTCCTGATAGAACACAGTGGCGCTTCAGAGCTCAGACGGGGCTAACTGATACTAGAAACAACGGGCAGTGCCCTAAGGAGAAGGCTTTGTTCTCATCCCTATTGGAGAATAAAGTGCCTGCTTAACAAGCTGCAGTCTCTCTGCAGCAGAATTTATCAGGAGCTTTGAGTCTGACAGGCACCTTGGGATGCTATGAGACTGAAACTGGAGATCCAGCTACAGAGAGCAACAGGTGAGATCCATCAACTCTTCAGGGGTTTATGTCCCAAGCGTATAACAGTGGTTACCAAGGTAATAGAAAGCTGTATTTTCAGAAGGCTGAAGCAGCATACACTTAAAAAATAATTAAAAAAAGCAGATACTGAAAGGTATCTCCTGGATATGTATTCTCATTTGGGATCCTTTTATGTGCATCAATAACACTTCAAGGGTTTGGAGCCTTCAGGAAAGGCCCCAGCATGTCTGTGACATTTAACAGACAACAATAACAACAAAAACAGATATCTAATGTCAGTTTCAGCTAAGGGAACACATTCCTGTTGGAACAGGCAAAACACATTCCCACAGTCATCATATCAGAACCAGAAACTACAAGAAAAGGCTTAGTGTGATGGGGATTCAGATTCCTTACCTGTAATTCGTAGCCAGAATCACATTTATACAGAATCACATCTCCATAATTGTATTTGCTGCCAACCACGAATCCATGCTCTGGGGCTTCTGGGGTCCCACAGGATACAGGAATGCATATGTCATCAGAAAACATGGGAGTCCAAATGCCACTTTCCTATAAAAAAAAGAGATGTGATTAATAAAAAAAAAGCAGGAAAGCATGAGAAATTCACATTTAAATGAAAAAGAGAAGTAGTAGTTGAAATATTCAATGTTTGCTCAGATGTGGTTACTGTATCATATTGTTCAGGGTTTAGTAACACTCATTAATTCAAACAACACTTGGTTGAACACTTGAAGAACAAAGTGAACACAGCAGAAGAAGAACTCAAACTCCAGCTGCCCAGACTCCATGCTCTGTACTTCAGTTCTGGGTGCATTCCTAGCAATATGACAAAGCTCTTCAGCTTTGTCTCCTAGAGCTGCAAGAGAAGTCTGATACCAGAGGAGTCAATTAACGAAAATGTGGGAATAAAATTAAGTTTTTAAATATGTGCTGACTTGTAAGCAGCAGCAAAGTAGAAACAGCTACTCCTGTTTTCATAGATCTGTGAAACAGCAAAATTAGCAGAAATCCTTTCCATATTAAGTGCTGATCCTGCAAAATGATCCATGTTTGGCTTTACTCATACAAACATTAGTCATATGACTTCAAGGTTGATTTGCAAGCTTAAGTAACAGATACAAGCTTGCATATTAGGATGCAAGAATGGGTTACTAGCAGAACTGGCAAAGTTCTTTGTTCCTTAATATACAGGGAGTTGAAGTTTCTATAGCTTGCTCAGTGTTACTTATTATTCTGGAGGAAAGAAAAAGCTGTGCACGATCTCTACAATAATAAATCCCTGACATCATTTTTGGAAATTCCAGGTATGATCTGTTCTCTGAAATGAAGTGGAAATATGCAAGGAATGCTTTTCTAAGGACAGCATTATTTTTAGATGGAAGAAAAATTACTAATTTCCATTTCTTAAATCTACACATGGAAGACTAACAATCATTCTTATTACGAAACAAGGACACATGTATTTTGTAGGGCAGGCTTCACATTTTTTAAAGTACTGAGAGAAATTGAGGGCTGAGAGCTAAGTCAGAGCATGGGAAGGACTCTCCTGCAGAATGAACTATGCAGATAACACTCTACCTTGCATGTCGATGTGTTTGCTCCCACCAGAACGTAGCCTTCAACGCATGACAGCGTGATGCTGTTATTCACTGTGAAGTTCTCCCCAGGTACTATTACATGGGTGATATTTGCTGGCAGTGGACACTTCCTGGGGCAACAGGAGATGCTCTGAGGAGACCACTGCCCGTCTTCCTGACAAGTGCACGTGTCCACCTCTGTCCCCATGGTGTAACCTTCCAGGCATCTGCAAGGGAACGTGAACATCTGACCACAGGCCTACCTCCAGAGACAAGTTTGTCCACAAGCTACAAACCAGGCAGATATTTTTTAGCACAGTTTTCTGTAAGTTCACCTAGAGATTTCTCTTCTGTTTCAAGGAAATCTTGTAAGAAGCATGCCTTTGCTGCACTTTTTTAGTTGCAAAAGCTGGAAGTTTCAGACCATCTCCAACTGCTTCTTGCTGTTGCAGCACCATGTGCGTTGGTGGCTTTAGTGCTTAGAAGATCCTGACTGCTTTAGAAAATGCCAGTACTAGTGAGTTCCTGCACTGCCCTTTCTCTTTGTAAAGCGAATTTTCAGTTAAGTAAAGAGCACCAACTGTTTTTACAGCTTCCTGATTCCCAGTAATTGAATGCCCCATTTGTAATCATGAGCAATTCCAAAGGCACTCTCATTTTCTTCTATGAACAATCCAAGCTTCAGCTTCTTGGGAGTTGTTTGCTTTGAAGATTAAGGCTGATTTGTATTGCCCCATACATGCATCATTAAGTGCAACCCAGCTGGGCTGAAGAATATGGCCATCAGTGAGTTCACTTGTAAGCAGGCAATGCAGACACCCCCTCCATCTTTCTAGGATTCAGGGAAATGACTGATTCTATTAAATCCCTCAGTGAGTCATCTCCCATTTCTGCCTGCAACTATTTATGGCCCTTATTGATGAAAAAAAGCATCTATCCTTTTGCAAAAGGAATTTCTCTCTTAATAGAAAGGGATCTGCATTGTGCCCATTGCATGGAACTAATACCACCCCTCTCTTATCTCTGAATCAATAGGGTTGTTGTCACTGCAGTGTTATTATAGAAAATGGAACAAAAGGAAGATCAACACTTCCATACTATAATAAGCAATTGAAGCATCCAGAGGAGGTAAAAGGAGTGCCAAATGGAGATACAGGGCTGACTGTTGCTCCCATCTGCTAAGAAAAGCTGAATGTTCTGAGAAATGCAAGGGAGGTAAGGAGGAAGACAAAAAGCAATTGGAAAATAAAGGCTGGGGAGGAATGAAGTCTCATGGTGCCAAAACATCTTGCTGCAGAGAACTTCTCAATAGTGTTCTTTTTGTGCTTGGCAGCATGGGACTTGTCAATCTGAGAATGTAATAAAGTGCAGCTTTCACGTCTTAAAATCTTGCCCTAATTGAAGGTGCTTAAAGCTTCCATCCTTGTCCCTTCACAGACTTTATGAAAACAGAAGGTCAGCAACCTTCTTACCTGTACCGGACCTTGCTCCCATAGGTGTGTGTATTCCCAATAACCTCTGCATTTGAGACAGAAGGTGGTGGCCCACAGCTCAGCAGCTCGCAGCTCGGGTAGGGTTTCTTCCAGACACCAGTCTCAGCACACGTCAGCTCTGGACTCCCTCGCATGACAAAACCTGTCACGCAGTTATAGATGATGGTGTTCTCATCTGCAGAGCTGCTCCCATTGATAAATGTGTTGGGGATCACGGGTGGGGAGCCACAGGAGATCTGGCCACAGCGAGGAAACCCAGAACTCCACCTGCCTGCTGCCTCACAGGAGATTTCAGAAGGCCCCAGCAATTTAAAGCCTTCCAGGCATTGAAACTGGGCACTCTGGCCACAGCTGAAATCTTTACCAAGAACAACCCCATTCTGAATCTGTGGCACAGGGCACTTGCAGGGGCGGCAAGATGGAATATTTCCACTCCAGGACCCATTGGACAAGCACTGCCGCAACGGATTACCATGGAGCTCATAGCCAGGGAAGCACTCATACTGGACAAATTCCCCATAGGTAAAGCTTGAGCCATTCAGAAATCCATGGGAGATGTCTTCAGGAGGTCCACAAACGACTGGATCACAGTGTGGAGCTTCTGAATCCCAAGTGCCGTCCTTCTGACAGGTAAGTACAGAGACTCCTTGTAGGCTATATCCTTCATTGCAGTGATACTGCACTTTCTTCTTAAAGCCCAAATCTGAGCCACTGATTTTCCCATTAAGGAGAGGTAGTGGCACAGGGCAGTTCACAGCTTTGCAAACCGGAGCAATCCCACTCCAGCTTCCATTCTCAAGGCAGACCCTACTCTTGTCCCCATCCAACAGGAACCCTTCTTTGCAGCTGTACTCAGTGCGCCTCTGGAATGTGTATTCTTCTCCACTCACTTGACCATTCTCTAAAACTGGTGGTGGGCTGCAGGAAACTGGGATGCAGATGGGCTCACTGCCATCCCATCTCTGGTTCTCCTGGCACGTCCTCTGCGCGGGGCCATTTAGCTGGTATCCAGGATCACACTCATAGTAGACAACACTGCCGTAAGTGTAGTTTTCTCCTTTAATGTTTCCATTCAAGAGCTGGCTGGGGGAGCTGCAGGTCACCACCCTGCAGGACGGAGCAGTGTGACTCCACTGCCGGTTTGGCAAACACAGCCGCTTGTCGGGGCCGACCAGAGCAAAGCCCGGCCTACAGGAGTACCGCACCATGCTCCCAGGCGTGTTCTCAGCGAGGTGCAGAAAGCCGTTCTCCGGAGGTGACAACAGGGTGCACTCTATGGACACGCAGACAGGCGCAGTGCCATTCCAGGCCCCATCTTCTTGGCAAGCCAGAACAGCATTTCCCAACAGCTCATAACCAGGGTAGCACGTGTATAAAATGGTAGTTCCAAATAAGAAATTGGTCAGGTGCATTGCACTGTTGCCCTTTGGAGAACCTTTGAGGTCTTTCAAGTGGTCCGCCAGCAACATGTGGGAGAAGGAGGGACTGGCTGTAATACTCTCCTGGTCTGCATGTCTTTCCCCATGTCTCACCTGCACATACTCCCCAAAGTCAATGTGAGGGGGCAGGCCACAGTCTGTTGGCAGGCAGGTCGGAGTGGAGCTAGACCAGCCTGACTCCTCACAGGTCTGCATGGCAAGGCCAGAAAGCTGGAAGCCTGGTACACAGCTGTAAATAACCATGGCCCCATAGCTGTAATCTGCACCTTCCACAAAGCCATTCTCAATGGGCTGAGGGGGCTGGCAATTTATGGCTCTGCAGGAGGGAACATCTTTATTCCACTGTCCTGTTTCCAGGCAACTTAGAGTTTCCTCCCCTTGGAGCTGGAAACCTCTGTCACAGGAATACCTGACAGTCTGTCCGTAATGGAAGTTTGTGTATGAGTATTTGCCATTGAGAATCTTCTTAGGTATTGGGCATTCGATAGGTTTGCAAACTGGCCTTCCTCCTAGCCACTGGCCATCTTCTCCACAGAGGATAGTGGTGTTGCCCATCAGCTCAAACCCTGGCTTACAGGTGTAGAGGGCTGTGCTAAGGAAGGTGAGGCCCTGCACGTCGACAATGCCATTGGGAATTTCTTCTGGCTGGGGACACTCCACAGGAATACATTCTGGCAAAGGCAAACTCCACAAGCCATCAGCCTGGCATCTGATGGTTGACTCCCCCTTCAGTAAAAACCCATCCACGCAGATGTACTTCACCGTGCTACCAAAGTGAAGGGATGAGGACAAAGGATCACCAAAGGGGATATATGGAGGTGCCTGACACTGCACAACCTTGCAGGAAGGAAAGGAATCATTCCACTGCTGGGAGGACAAGCACTTCAGCACAGAGGAGCCATGCAAAACATAGCCCTCCTTGCAAGAGAACTGCACAACACCAACTTGGTGGGTCACCTCCTTCAAAACCAGCTGGTTTTCTGCCAAGGGTGGTTCTGGACATTTTGTTGGCACACACTTTGGGTTTTGCTTTTTGCTCCATTTCCCAGACTTCTGACATGTCCATGAGACATCTCCAATCAACTCATAGCCTTCATCACAGACAAACTCAACTCTGGAGCCCATATCAAAGCTTTCTCCCTTGGCATAGCCATGCTGGATGGGCGGAGGTTTTCCACAGCTGAGGGGGACACACTGAGGAGGTGATTCACTGTACCACTGTCGATTGGCTTGGCAAGTAAACACTGCACTCCCAACTAGCTGGTAGCCAGACTCGCACTGATAGTTCACCTGATTTTCAAAGAATCGTCCAGTTGTTTCCTGTAAAACAAATAAGACAGGGATATATCTGAAATGAAGACTCATCACTGAGGGAGTGTGAGGTTGATTTTACTACTTGTGTGTTCACAGTCTAATTTCTAGCTGCAGGGCAACAAGGGTTGCCTTCAAAGAGACAAAAAGTGGAAGTGAAACAGCACACCTTGCTTTGAATGATGTACTCTGTTTCTGTTGTTAGAAACATTGAGGATACCACCAAAAAGAAAGTAGAAAATGTAAGGTTTGAAAGGTAAGAGCTAGAAAGTATTTCCTCTCTATCTCATCTTCTTCACCTCTGAGATCAAGGTGAAGACAAGGACAGGCTGAGGCAAAAGAGAAATGGGTTAGAAGAAGACATCAGGAACTGGTTTAATGCTTTTATGACTCTTTAGCTTATGAGTGTTTAGGTTAGCTTGTTGGCTGGAGCTTTCAGGTATACTAGGAAACTTTTATGAGTGCCATATGTGTAGCTGCAGGGTCTTCAGCAGGCAGCTGAGCAACCTGCAGAAGCTGCAGACTGTCCTGAGACTGAGGTACTAAAAAGTATCTTTAGCTGGAACACTGGAGGAACAATTCTGCCTTGGGAAGATAACATGGAGCAACACACAAAACACAGAGTATTTGTGTGAGTATCTCAACACAAGTTGTGGCTTTTAACATTGGAGGCTCATGTAGGAACTGGGATGGAAAACTCCTCCAACTTTAGTAAATGTGAGACTCTGCTGGCTAGATGTATGAAATGAAGGGAAGTTCAAAAGAAAATTACTTAAAAATACTTAAAAAAAAGTTAAATCCTGGATCTTCTTTACCGTAACAATACTCTTGTGTATCAAAATACAACAGATTAAATAGTTGTTTTAGCTTTTGGCTGCCACAAAGAGATCTTTACCCTCAGGTCTATTGCAATGTTATTTGATATGGGAAAGAACAAGTTAGATCTTGTATCCAAAGTACAGAAATCATCTCAAAGTGATTCATCTATTTCAAATCAGATATTCTTTTTCAGTAAGAAGATCATGACTTATGAATAACAGACAATAATACCTCACATGTCTCTAAACAGCAATGGGAAGCCACCTCTGGATAAACAAAAACCATTTCCTGGTTAAGGAAATCATTGATGTCTCCTACCTGAAAGCTCACTTGAAAAAAGAAAATACCATCAAACTGTCCATATTTTAGCATCATATTATGACACTTGAATACATCTCATTTTTCTTTGCTTCCTCAATTTTAACAGGACAGTAAAAAGGAAAATTCAGGAGTGGCAATTCTGAAGACCCATCCACTTTGCTGTAGGATCAGGCAGCTGAGAAAACTCATTCCATACCTTAATAAAGCCATTCTCAAGCTGGGGTGGTTCTCCACAGGACACTGGGTGGCATGTGGGCAAACTGCCACTCCAGTTGCCAGTGGCCTCACAGGTCCTCTTCTTCTCCCCCTTGATGTAGAAGCCCTTGTTGCAGCTGTAAGCCACCACCGCTCCGAAGCTGTAGTTGGTGCCGCTGGCATAGCCATTGTTGATGTGGGGCGGCTCTCCGCAGCGCACCGGGATGCACTGGATGCTCAGAGGGGAAGGATTCCACTGGCCGCCTCGAAGGCACTCGATCTTGGCTGACGTGTTCAGAACAAAGCCTTCCATGCACTTGAAGCTCACGACGGAGCCGGCTGCAAACCGGGCTTTACTAACAGACTCCAGGATGCTGTAGGAGACCGTGGATGGCTTTTCACAGAAGTCAGCTATGCAGTGGGGCATCTCCCTGCCCTCCGGAGGTACCCACTTCCCTTCGGCATTGCAAAGAAGCTGGGAGTTATCAGCAAGGCTGTAGCCATCTGAGCAGAAGTAGTAAGCTATATCGCCAAAGAGGCGGTGGCCACTCTCTGGAGATGCATTTTCCACATGTGGAGGTTCATCACAGGACACTGCCAGGCACTGCTGGTGGCTCATGCTCCACTCGCCGCTGGCTAGGCACTCTATGGTTGCAGGGCCAACTAATGTGTAACTGTGGATAAGGGAACCACATAGGAAGTCAAAAAGACAGTCAACGTCAAATCCTACACTCTGTTTCCTGAAGTCCCTTTAGACCAAGCTTGTTAGCACCCTCGAAGACGGATGAGCAGGGTCTCTTACAAGATACCATCAAAATCAAGAGGCAAATTGTAAAGTCTGCTTGTCCATGGATAAAGTCTCCCAATGAGGGAAATACTAGAACACCTTCTCTATATTATTCTCTAGACAGAGAGGCAGTGAATCTGCCCATTAATTATAATTCCTGATCCTGCATTTTGGTACAAACTTGTCATTTACAGCAAACATAGTAATGCACTCTAATAGTCATCTACTACTAAGAGAAACTGTCCCACCAGAATTTCTTCCTCTTTAGCAGATCTAAATGGAGAAGAAAGAGATGAGAAGTTCATACAGGTCATTTTGATTCCTTTTTCAGGCTCATCAATTTGTTTTCACACTTGCAAACAATGAGCAAATTCTTTGCTAGTTACCCAGAAATGCTTTCAATTGTAATTTTCCTAATAACTTCTTCCTAAAAATTCACTGTTAAGACTGCTGTAGTGGTCTTAAACAACATATGCTTTTAATACTCAAAGGAAAAAAACTCCATAATCTTTAACAATGAAATTCTTCTACATGGTTACAGCTAGTGCAGTTGTGTTTCTCTAACCTGTCTTTGGGATGCAGTGACAAACATTACACGATACTGCTAACTGTCCCATATAAATCTGATCTCTTCAAACAGGCAACGTGTTATCTCTGGCATTGTTTTTGCTTTGTTTTACATACTCTGCTGTGAGCTCCCACAGAAAGTAAAGAAACGATACATACAGCAAAGCTCCTAGTGACCCTTTTTAGCTGTGGTCTGGAAACTGATTGTTCAGATTTTGATGGTAACATCTGTAAAAGTGCTTTGTCTTGTTTGCAGAATTTGTTTCCAGAGCCTCGTGACAGGACTGCAAAAAAAGAGCCTGCTATATGCCAGTGTTTAATATTACCCACCCTATTTATTGTCCCACAGACTGAAGTGGTCCTTTTTAAATGTTGTAATTTTGAACTGCATTCACATTGATTCAATTGCATTTTGAATCTCAATACAGTCAAGAAAAACACAATAAGAAAAAAATGTTTCAATTATATTTCAAGTAATACTGCAAAAACAGCTCATAAGAAAAATACTGGCATATTCATGTGCTCTTTTTCATCAAGAAGGAGCACAAAATTCACTGGTCATTTTGGGTATGACTTTGCACAGCAAATTCAAGTTCTGTATATCTGCTGTACCTTTTGGGCAAATCAGCTTCAAGAAATTCAAAGGGGCTGCTCACAGGCTGCAAAGAGAAGCATGCATAAAAGTTCTTGCTGGACCCTCTTGCCACCCTCTTGCATGTTATATTCATGCTAGACATAACCAGAATGGAACCATTTATTTGATAAAATTCTGTAAGACTTACTATCATAAAGAAACTACACTGATTAGCGAGAAATCAAAGAAGAATAAGTCATCTCAATAAAAAAGTGAAGTGATACTTTCAAGAATAAAGAAGTTACCATACAGAACAATTACGTTAGTCCTCATACCAAAGACAACTGACATGGTGTGAAGGGGAACAGAGAATTCCTTATGATCAGGACCTTGAGTTTATCATATGTAACAATGACAAAATTATAGGATTCCTTGTGAAGCAGAAAAGACTTTGCTAGCAGACTAGTCTGAATATTACTCCAACAGTGCTAATCTACATACCCTTCCTTACACGTGTACGAGACTGCGTTTCCAAAAGTGAAGTCACTTCCATTCACGACTGCATCTTTGATGGTAGGAGGAGGTCCGCAAGAGACAATGCTGCAAGCTGGAGGTGTGCTGTTCCAGTTCCCTGAGGATTCACAGACAAGTACAGAAGGTCCCTGAAGACTGAGACACAATGGTCACTATTAATGGCAGCATTTCATTTAGTGAGAAACCAAGACTAGAAAGTCCTGCTCCTCATTAACTTCCTGGCCTCACTGTCCCTTCAACAGTGGTCAGTCTTGCACTCTCTTCATGCAACAACGCTGCTGATGCTATCACTGCAGCTGGGGCTCAGGCTACTTTGAAGAGAAAGCTGACAGGATTCATGAGGGGGTCATGCAAACATATAGGACTTTTACTATAGCTTTGCCCATTTTGAGCTGTAAGAATAGGCCACAGGATTTGCAGTCCACACAGATGAGGTATAGCTCCCAGCTACGGGTTGTGCCTCCATGCAGGATTATGAGTGAAGGAAAAAGCACGCAACAGTGTGGGCAAGAAAAGACTGGGCACATCCTTAGGCCTAGACACAATGTGTAGGAGGGACATGCTGTGGGAGGGCTTTCTCTTGAGTGGTGGCCAAAGGAAAGAGGACTTCTCTCACAAACCTAGCCTAGACAGGGGAAAGAAACTGACTCACAGCTGATGTGGTATCTATTGCCCTGCTGACCTGACTCCATACTCAAAAAAAATCATTAAGATCATCAAAAACACTTAGTTTATCAGAGTGCTACTGAGCCCAAATTTTGGATCTACGCCCTAACATTACATCGTGCCGCGGCTCAGGTGCCTATTTAAATTACCATGGTTAAAACATACATGACATGAGTATGCCTCATCTACCTGCCTACAGCTGGAAAACTGGGTGCCTGCAGCTGGAAAATTCAGAAGAAAGTCAGACTTAAATATGTCCATATAAGACCACTTATGTCACAGCACAGCTGCAGGACAAACAGTTATCAAGGACAAACAGTAGCTTGTAATTAAAGTTAAGTCCTTACACATAGCATTTATGTATTCATTTTTAATTGCAGCCTGTTAAAAATGTGTTTAAAATATAATTGATTTATGAATCTAAAGCACAAAGAAGCTTAAAATAACTATTACGTATTTTTCAAGAAATATATGATTAACTTTCAAAAGGTTCTTTGACCAGTATGTTAAAGGCATTGTGAAACAGCAGAAAAAAATAATATTGCATGTGCCCTAAAGATAATTAGGCAAATGATAGTCATTAAAAACAAACGACAACTTTCAAACATAATTACAACCAGTTTTTAAGTGTTCACAATACATGTTTGAGCTTGTTGATAAAGTAAAAGCATTAGATACATATATATGGCACTGAATGCCATAAATACTCTATATCACTTATATACAAGGTCACTGAGTGACATTTTTGCAGCTGCTCCAGTTTATATGTAATACAGAAACTACATAAAAGACTAAAAGAATCTTTTAAATTTTTACTCTTTTATCTTTGTAAGCACCACCCTAGCCTTGACTATTGCAGATGTAACTTGGACACTCCAGCAAGTCTTTTTATTCAGCGGTCTGACTCAGGGACGTTCCTGCATTTACCTGTATCCACTGTCACAGGTGTATGACACATGGGAAAGGTAGGTTGTGCCAGTGAGCAGGTATTTTCCATTGCTGATGTCTTCTGGGCTAGGGCATGTAACTATCTCACAGGAGGGGGGAGGATGACTCCAAACACCACTAGCAAGGCACGTAACTTCCTTTGCACCCACTAAGTTGTATCCATCATTGCATCTATATTAGAAGAAAAGAATCGCCATGAGACAACGTCTTTAATTCACTATATTGTCACCAGCCACCTCTTTGTCTTCTATGTCCATACCTTGATATAACAACTTTTGCTGCAGAGCAAAGAGAGCTAGCACTGGAGTAAACATTCATCTATGCTAGTTTTCAACAGTTTGATCCAAGACTTTCCATTATTTTTATCCCACTATGCTCATTTCTCTCTAATTCAAATGATCTAAGTTCAGCCATACTCCTTCATTTGTTGTCAGATTTTCAGGGATTTATTAATGTAACATCTCAAAATTACTAAAATCCTACCTGTATATCACCTTATTGCGGTAGGTAAAATTTGAACCCAAAATGGCACTGTTCTCTGGAATAACTGGACCACCACAGGATACAGCTTTAAAAGACGAGATCACAAGAGAGGTTGACATATCACAAATAAAAGAGAAACAAAAATCAGGACTGCTGTGCTCTTAAGAACAATATGGGTTTTTTTCTGTTTTTTTTTCCTAAGTTAAAACAGATTTAACCTTTTTTTGGCTTGTGATCCGTGTTCAAGCCTACTGAAAAGTTTGACTAACTGGAAACACATGAGACTGTTCCACAGTCTACGAGCTTGATTCACTGCTTCATTTCATCCTCTTGCTTCACCTTATTACTCATAGTTTTCTAAGGAAACAGGTCTTATAATCATGCCATATGTATGTATGTGCATTAGCCTGCCTGTTTCATTGCTTTTTCCACTGAAATACAGTTAATAGGCCTGAAGATATTAAGCTGCCACAAGTTCCTTGAAAACAGGGGCTGGGTAACCACACTCTAAGACAATGATAACATCCTTTGAGACACTGGAGACTGCATAAATGAAAAATACTGTGAATATAGCAAATGCTGGAAAGGCTTCACCTGATGTTTACATTTCTTCAGGCAACAGAAGCTTCAACCCTGAGAACTTAAGCCTCTTAGACCAGAGTTTCATCAGTTCCTCTACTCTTCAAACTACATTTCATCCCTTTCAACATCTCAAACAATGAACATTACAGTGGGTTTTCTCCCCAAGAACAATACCTTCACAGCTTGGTATTGGGTGGCTCCACTCCCCAGTCTCCAGGCATGTAAGTTTAGTCATTCCAGTCAGCTGAAACCCTTCTTCACAGGAAAAAGTTACTTCACTGCCAACACTGTAAGTGTCTCCATAAAAATGACCATTCTCTGGATATCCTGGATTATAGCATTTCACTGGTTCTGAGGAAGAAGACAGAAACTGACTAACAACATCTCTAAGTTGCAAGTCTTGCTAACCACACACAGAGACACTCTCAGAATTTCATGCAAAGTAAGAAGACAGAACATGTGCAAAACACCTGTAAATAATCTCCAGGTTTGGAGCACATGGAACATATGGAAATCACAGGCACCGGCTGATGCAAGCAAGCTATTTTTGAGGCAGAAGAAACGTCAGAACAAACACATCTTACAGAACAAACACATCTTTTCCCTCCCTGAGGAAAAGACCCCTGCAGAACACCCAGGTCTGAGCTGGAAACCAGCTCAGTTGCTTCCTATTCCAGCTTGCCACCATCTTGGCATCTTCCTGCAAAAATATATTGCTTAATGTTTCCATGCAATAGGCAGCTCAACTCCTACTCAGATGGTGACATCCAAATATTTCTTCTCTTCACAACCTTGCACTGAGAAGTGACACATACATAGTGGCATGTGGCCTTCTCAGGTCTTAAGTATATGTGCTCCATTTAGCAGGAAAATGTTTTTGCACATATCTATCTCCCAACTGTCATTACTATGCCCTAATGAACGTTTTGTCTGTCTCTCTCAAGAAGCAAAATCACTCAACAGCTGCACTCTCAAGAAGTAAAAGCAGGGATTTGGTCATGGCCTGGTTTAGGCCAAAGTGATCTGGGGAAGAAGACATGCTTGCTTTGATTCTCCTTCGATATCCATCACTAGCAACTGTTCTCCACAGGATACTGGTCTATAAGAAACCTTAGAAAGGCTAGCGTGATGTTTTTCTCTTCCATACCTGCACATTTTTTACCGTCTCCTGAGTATGGGGGAATGCAAGTACAAACATAGGATCCATTTGTGTTAAGACAGGATGCATGCTCATCACAATCTGATCCAACAGCACATTCATCAACATCTATAGAAAAAAAATGACAACAGAGGTATTGCTTGATTGGTAATTATAATAAACATTTGTTTCAAATTTCTGCTTCCCTGTCAGATGGAATTTCTTCAATCAACATATTTAGGAATCACCCTTAATTCAATCATATGTCTGATGTACTAGTAGAAAGACATAATTTATGCATTCCAGTAAATTCACTACAAAATATTATAAAACCATGGAAAAGTCAGAGACCTATCACTCTTTTGTCAGTGTTTCAATTAAAAAAAATTGCTTCCAGGCAGTAAATGAACATTTTAATTCAAGTGCATTTATCTTCTGGTTTGAACAAACAATACAAACGAAAACTTTGTTGCACTAACAAACAGCTTTGTATCTCAAATCTCCCACTGGTAAAGCAGGAAAATCTAGACATAAGGGAAGTGACTTTGAACATAACATACGAAAAGGGTCCAGTCCTTGTGGAACAGAATTTTCCTAAAACGAGAAGTACCGGCAGATTCTACAAAACTTTGAATGTTTTCAAAATGTCTTAGTTATCATGATCAATAATTTATATTACAATAATGCCTAGAAATGTCAGTTGATGATTTGTGCTCCATGTGGCATGGTACTGTAGAGCAAAACAAATCCCTGCCTCCAGGTCACTTCATATCAGCTTTAAAAAGCTGACTGCAATGCAGTGTTCCTGGTATGTAAACAATGACTCATAAAGAGTGAGGGTCAGTTTAGAAGCATCTCACTGAAAAATGCCAGCATCAGGGATTATTCCTCATACAAACCAGAGTCTTAGAGAACATAACAGTTCCTCATTTAAAAGGTCTACTACAGGACAGTTGTTGAATTAGGTATAACAAGTAAGCACAAAGAGTTCTTTATCCACTTCCAGACAAAAAATGCAGAGATTATTTTGAAGCAAAAAATGCACAGTAAATGGAGAAAATGCATTAAAAATTGGTCTGTGGAATTCATGTGCTCATTCTTCACTGCTGAATGAGTGGTCAGTATAAAAGAGCCAACAACACTCTGCACAGAGAAGAGGTTTCTCTCTGATACTCAGCCCTAGAACTGCTCATTAAAATCAAATGAGTTGCCAGTTAGACATGTGTCAGGAGAGAAGTGCTAGCACAGCAGAACAGGAATGGCGCCTCTTCATGTCATGTCTCATATGGGGAGGACGAGAGGATGGGCACTATGAATCAGAGCCACGGCAGAGCAAAAGCGGTGCTCCAGGGAATAGGTGTATCCTGGCACCTGCCTGGGACATGAATCAGAAAGGCAAAGGGTGGGCCTGGGAGCCAAACCCATTCTCGGAGTCATTTTACACTCACTCTGCTCTGCTCTATGAGGTCAAGGCAACCTGCAAGGCAGGACACAGGGTGTTGTTTCCTTCCCAGCTCATGCTCCTGCAGATGTGGAATTATGTGGACCTGCAGGATCTGTCCTGAGCCTGCTCACCTTTACGCATTACAGAGGAGAAAAACAAGAGTAGCACAACAACTGCATGGCCTGTTTGCAGTTTCTGAAGAAATCCAAAGGAAATAAGAGCGGTCATGTTCCATAGGAAGTTTTGGTAGAGCTAAAAAGCTTTGCTATTGTTCACTTTGCACTGAAAAAAAGTGTTGTACCTGCTTGTTTAGATAAAGCAACCAGCCAAATCAAATGTAAGTCATGTGAAGCCGTTACCCTGTCACACACACACTTGGTATTATTAAAACAGCTGTTTACCAGCCCATGCAAATTCAGTTAGATTGTGGATTTCAGTGGGGATTGGTTGGAGAGATGCCAAGGTGAAGAACAAGACCTGTCCTGAAGAGCAACAGACCTGTAGGTTGCAGTGCCACAGTCTTTCACCCTTCAGCTCCTGCAGCTGCATCTGATCACGATAAGTTATGGTGTGTCAAATGGGGGAATTGTGGACCTAACTGGTCCCACACTTCTCAACACTGCAGCTGCTTGCTGACAGGCGTGCTGAAGCACAGGATGAGAGACAGATTAAAGCATGGGATGCAAGATCTCTAGGACTTTAGAGAACCTTCCAGGTTCTCTAAAGGAACCTGGAAGGAGGGAGGGCATACAGGCTGGCAGGACAAGCCTGTACTAAAAGAGGTTTATTGAGTAGGAAGCATGGAGCCTGGGATACACAGTGGGATGGAGATGGGAAAGTGACAAGATGTAGAGCATCAGATTGCAGTAACATGAATGTTTTGGAGTGTGATTCTCAAAACCAGAACCAAATCCCATCCAAAACCCAAAAAGGCACAGGAGAAGCACTGGACATATAGACACATGTATGCATTTCTCACCAAGGCAAGATGGTGAAATGCCATTCCAGCTCCCATTGTCTGTGCAGAACATCCTGGAGTCTCCCAGCAAATAGTAGCCATTATTGCACTGATAGGTAACAGTACTGCCAGCAAAAAAGTCCTCAGCTGAATAAAATCCATTTTCCAAAGGAGGAGGCACTCCACAGCTGATCCCTGAAACGAGTGAAAAAAGTGCACAGATATTAGCAGATCAGACATATAAAGATTAATTTATGAGTAATTCCACACCAGAATCACCACTAGAGATTTATTTTCTGCAGCAACAATGCTATCATGCCCACAAGAAGGCTCAAACTTCTTTCTGGCTCCAGAGGGGGTCTTGCAGTGCGGACACTTGACAAAGTATCTGAGCAGGACTCCAGCTCTGCCATTCTATGGGCCCAGGATGAGAGGTCTGTGATGCAGCACTAAGGTCTGAGTAGGTGCCCTTCACTTTTGAGGACCTTCACTGATGATCAAGTGTTTCTTAATGAGTTTTAAGGAAAAAAAAATCTTTTCAGACAGTTTCCTCTTTATTTCCACTCCCCATTTTTGATATACAAGTTCAGTGTTACTGTATTTTGGGCACTGTGAAGCTGATTAACAGGTTACTGATCAGCATTTGAAGAGCATAAATCTAAAGTGACAGAGTGTATGTGTGGTGGAGAGACTGGAACTGACCTCATACACACACAAGGGCAAATCACTTCTGCTACAGTAAATCATTTCTTCAGACCCCAGCTCTGCAAGAGGTGCCACTGTAACCAGTTTCCAGAGATGGCTTTCTGTTCTAGCAGAGCTGCTCCTGTGAACCCTCATTTCAATTATGTTAATTAATGTTTGCAATGATCAAAAAACAGACGCTGTGTGCAAAGTGCACTGTTAGCACCTGCTATAGAGAGTCTGTGAAAACGACAGGCTACAGGATGATGGAGACAGGGAGGTTAGGGGATCTTTGGAAGCAGGAAAGCATCCTGGTGAAAAAAAGGTAATCGTTGCAATCATAACAAGCCTGACTTCGTCAGAAGTACTTCTTCTGACCAGGCCTGTATCAAATCTACCACTATGAATCCCACAGCTTTTTATGCAGGAAACAACTACTTAATTGCATTTTTTATTGCTCAAATACTTGTGGAATAGGCTGAAAAAGGTGAGTATGTCTGACCCTTGGGAGGAAGATCAACCCTGATCTGAGCTCTGTACTCAAATGGGAACATTGCCTGCCCAAACACAAGAAAGAAAGCAACATTGAAAGCATTTTGGTGCCTTTTCATTGGCAACACCAAGAAACGGATAAACACCAAAACACTGAAAAGGAGCAAAGATCTCTCTGCCACTTATTGTACTCAGTGCCTTATGAGTCTTATTCTTTAGGCAGAAGAGATCCGTGTTATGAGCAATTCAAACTATAAAAAATACATTAACCCCCAAGGTGAATTTTCTGCAAATTGAACTGTTCTGGAATCATGCAATACACACTTCTGGAAAAAAATACCACTATGCTGAAATCAGAAATACAGTCAGCTCCAATGTGTACAACTGCTGTCAGATGAGCTGTCAGAGTAGAGGACAAAAGAATGGTGGAAAATAGGAATTGAGCAGGCAGCAACCAAAGAACCTTATGAACCTAAATGTACACAGTCCAGACAGGATCATCTGTCACATTTAAAGAAGTTGTTTGATAACATACCAAATGCCAATGCTTTTATTTCAAATGCATTCTAAGTGATATTTAAAAATGCACAGATATTCTAGTATTTCTCGTGTACCTTTCACACTCCTGGTATCATTGGAGAGGACAGCTCAGAGTGTGAGATCTCTGACACAAAGACATCATTTCTGCCACATGCACTTGAAAATGACTGGAAAAGATGGCAAAACTCGGTCATAGAGTAGCTCCATTCAGTAAATCTTAGGCTTTAAGCATTTATGATAGACAGCAGCGTGGATGGATTCAAATCTACATAGATGCTTTACTGTAGCAGGGATAAATAGTCTGTAAACTCTGGTAGGATCTAAATGGAGGCTGAAATTTACTAATCTCCCCATTCAGATGACTCACTTTCGCAGCGGGGAAGAGGTCGGGTCCACTGTCCCAGGTTCAGGCAGTGCTGAACAGAGTTGCCCACTATCTGGAAACCTGGGTCACAAGAAAGGCTCACTTTTGACCCTGGCTTTACATCATCTGAAGAGGCCCGCAGATGTGGTATGGATCCTTGCAAGGCTGGGCAGTCTGTGGACAAAACACATGCATGGAGAGTGAGATGTAATGCTGAAAGGAATACAGCTGTTATCTGACTGCATATCCTGAATAAACTTATCCAAGGGAAAGCTTTGGGAAACGTTATGCTATGTTCTGCCTTGCTCAGATTGTAAGGGTTTCTCAAAACAGTACTGCTAAGGAATATGTAAGAAAAGTGGTGAGGAGGTGGCAGGTAATATAATACACTTGAAGTATTTTTTTGTATAAAGGATGTGGAAATCCTTTTTTCTGACTCAACAATTTTCTTCATTCTTTCAATATCTCAATTCAGGAAGCAATAAATCTGAGATTCCAGTGAACGTCTGTTACAAAACTCTGGAATTTAAGGAATGAAGGACTGAATGTTCCAAATGCTAAAATATCAAAATATTCAAGGCTAGTAGGGCAAAAGCTACAAGATAGCACATTTAACCTTACAGTACAGTTTTATTACAATATTGCTCAAAACAAAAAGAATTCTAAGAAATAAGGTTCTAACCAGCACAAAATATACTCTTGTAATCTATCTTCACTCTTCCAACAACTCCTGGCAGGAAATCTGGCCAGGCTAGTACATTTCCTTTTTGGAGTTCTTCTGGACAGGATGTAGCCAGAGATTTTACCTATGGATTTAAAACAGATGATTAGGTGTTGTTTAAGGATCTTGTAGGAAAAGACACAAAATTGTAGGAAAAAATACAAATATTCTTTCCATGCCTGCATGCAACATTAAATCAGATTACTGAGAAAGCGATGCTTTTCCTTTCTAGCAGATGTTGTTTCTGGTCAAACTGATTCCTGTTCTGTATTTTTTAAGCCATCTAGCTATAGAGAGGCAGGTACTGAAGCAATATCTACTGAAGCAATATTTGTCATACAAGTAAAACATTAAATTGTGGATTGAGAGCTGTGTACATGGCAGAGCTCAGAGTAGTAGTCAATGCTGCAGAGTCCAGTTGGAGGCCTATGGTTAGTGGTGTCCCCCAGGGGCCAGTCCTTGGTCCCATCCTGTTCAGCTTATTCATTAACGACCTGGATGAAGGGATGGATGCTCCCTCAGCAAGTTTGCTGATGATACCAAACTGGGAGGAGTAGCTGACAGCCCAGAGGGACCTGGACAGACTGGAGGACTGGGTGTTGAGAAACCTCATGAAGTTCAACAAGGGCAAGTGCAGGGTCCTGCACTTGGGGAGGAATAACCCTGGACACCGGTACAGGTTGGGAGTT
>JAUBOD010000255.1:533364-554276 GCA_032353885.1 Nothura maculosa | reverse complement strand
CAGCCTGGAGAAGAGAAGGCTGAGGGGGGACCTGATCACTGTGTATAAATACCTCAAGGGAGGCAGTGAGGAGGAGAGGACGGCTTCTTTTCAGTGTTGGCCAACGACAGAACTAGAGGAAATGTCCACAAACTGAAGCACCAAATGTTCCGTCGGAACTTAAGGAAAAAATTCCTACCAGTGAGGATGGCAGAGCCCTGGAACAGGCTGCCCAGAGAGGCTGTGGAGTCTCCTTCTCCGGAGATCTTCAAAACCTGCTTGCATGCAGCCCTGTGCCCCATGCTCGAGGTGATCCTGCATGAGCAGGGTGGGGTTGGACTAGATGATCTCTAGAGGTCCCTTCCAACCTTAAGAATTCTATGATTTTATGATAATCCTTGAAACAATGTGGTACTTGCTAGTGGTAAAGAAGGATGATATCACGGAGAAGGCACATATGAGGACATAACCTGAAAAGAAGGCCTTGTATTTGCAGAAAAAATGTCGAATGGGTGCCAAGAGGAACTGAAAGTTATAGAGAGCATTCCTCAAACACAGCACCACATTTGAGGACCGGAAACACAAAAGGAGCACTACACGAAGCAGTCCACGGTTTCCAGAACAAGTGTTTTGTGAATTCAATAAACTCGGCTATATTGTGGATCTTTAAAACAGTGCAGGCAAGATGTAACTAGACCAATATTACTGGTGTTTTTGGCATTGTCTCCAACTGAGGCAGAACAGGATAATATATAACTATGTACTGATTGTGAAATGGGAACAGGCAGACTGAGGACAGGAAAAAGAAAAGAATACATTTTTAGATCAGCAGCAGGTCAATATTTTAAAAACAGACCTGGCCAAACTTATTTCATGAAGATATTTTTCCATGTAAAATGTAACTTCTCTAATGGAACTACCAGAAATTACTTTTGGATTTTTACTAGGAAAAACAAAAACAACCCTGAAATCTGAAATGCCAATGGGAAACTTTGACTTATTTCCATGTCCTACCATAATATCAGATTTTTTTCTTTAATAGAATTAAATTCTTTTTATTTCCTCACCATGAATCTGAAAAGCTATTAAACAAGTAATGAAATCGTATTTCTGTATCAATAGCAGTACCTTGGGAACCATAAATCCACAAGTCACAGAAACTACTAAGCTAGAATTCACACTGACTGTGAATTCTAGGCAGAAGGAAGGACATGCAGACAAGACTCTTATTCATGGGATGTCACATAAATAGTGACCACTACTGGTTCCCTGCAAAAGGTTCAGATGTTCTAACTGTGATATTGGTGAAAACAAAGAAATGCAGCTGACTAGTTTCACTGGATGCCTAAAGAAATTTCCCTTTTACAAAAGCATCTCAAAAATGCAGTTGAAATAAAGAAGGCTTTGGAATTGCTCTGACTACCTTTGCTTACTGTCATTCCAAGAACAAAAAGGGAGTGAAGTACTAGGAAGTGCTTAAAAACAATGGTAATTTGTACTATTTGCGTAGAACTCCTCTCTATTTCTTTTTGCCCTGTCATGAAAGAAGCAATTATCTGACCCATGGAACTACTTAAAATATTATACATGCCCTGAGGAGGAAAAAAAGCACAATGAAATGATAATTAAGTATTTCCTCTTCTATTAAAACATCAAAGAACAAAGTGGTCTTTGGAGAAAAGATGGTTATTCAATAATTAGGCTATTGAGCCTACTTCCCATTCCGCAACTGTCCTGTGCTGGAGGATCACTGCAGGAATTCCCTGTTAAGGAGAAGGAATGTTTTCCTTAGCTGCTTGAAAAAAGAAATTAAAAGAACAAAGATGAGCAGCTCAGTAGGCTGTGTACACCTCATCTTACCCCTGTATTACGAACAGCAAGGCTTCAAGGCAGATCTGATCAAAAGGCACGAGCATGCCAGGCCTGTGCTGAGCATCGGGAAAAAAACTGCCTTTCCCAGAATGGCAACAGCCTTCTCTCCAGTGGATGAAATCTGCTGCTGTGCTGTACTAGTGCTCTCTGTGTGCCACATTGGAGCGCATGCCAAATAATTCTCAAACCCGCTTGGATGCAGCCTTGTGCCATGTGCTCTAGGTGACCCTGCGTGTGCAGGGGGTTAGACTAGATGACCTCTGAGGTCCCTTCCAACCTTAAGCATTCTATGATTCTATGATTCTATATTCCCAACCTGAGCTCCCTTGGGGCTGACCAGTGTGCAGAGCCAGGAGACACGAGTGATCCGACCTGTTTATTCCATAGCTCTTCCTGTAGCCCACTTAATTGTTTCTGCTGACGTGAACTGTTCAGGCAAAAACGTGCGAAGAATATGTGCAGGAAATGCCCTTCTGTGGGCCAGGGAAGTGTGGGAATCACAGAAATATGGAGGGCGCTGGAGGGCAGGAAAGGACCTTATGACAACTCCTGTTTCTACTGCTCACTACAACAAACAGCTGAAATGCAGGTTTACCCATACAAAATTAATGTGCAAGTCAATGGGGCAATAGAAAAGTTTTATAGAGTAAATTTAGCTTTTACATTATTCACCTGGCAATATATCTTCTTCTACCAGTTTTCTTTATGGCTGACAATAGGAAATAAGACCTTCTGCATAGCTGCAGCTAGCTGGAGTATAGCTGATAGTAACAGAGAGAGTAACTTACTACTCCAAGCTCAAAAAAAAAGTCAAAAAATTAATAGGAAGCTTACTTGGCACATTTCTGTATCTCTTTCACATTTGTCTTCAGATTAAGACTATGGATATCACAGATGATGATTTTCCTCCTTGCCCTAATGGTATTACTACTGAAACCAACAGGAATTTTAGCAGATTTTTCAAGAACATTATAGACATGCCAGTACTGAGAAATTTTCTAAGCATCCTTAAAAATTCAACTTAAATTATTTTTCATCAATGTATTCTGTAAATTTATGTGCACTGATTTTTCTCAGCATTGCTCTTATGCATGAAAATTTGAAGTTTTGATTTGTGAATGCTTACTGGACCTAGATATAAAAAATGGAACTTCCTAACATATCAGAAAGCTGAAGATGCAAAGAAAGGAAAAGAGAAACAGAGGAGACATTCTGATGCTAGAAGCAAAGATTCTGGCTTAGCTTCTTTTCAATATCTTGTTTATGCATATTTTAACTTTGATCACAGATAACAAATAGTGATAAACAAGCAAACAGTAGTAAGACCTTAAAACACATCAAAAGAGCAAAAACTTTCAATCACAACCCCTACCTTCTAAGAAATATCTCTGACTTTGAACATTACTCCCTGTTGTAATCTTGTTTATGTCTAACAAATCCAACTTTTCTGACTTTTGGATGGAAATACAGTTTAATATCCTTTGATGAAAAGAAGACAGTGGAGCACACTGTCTTCAAGTTTACACATGATACCAAACTGAGGGACCAGTTGGCATGCTCAAGGACACAGCTGCCATCCAGTAGAATCTTAACCCACTGGGTCAACAAAAATCCCAAGAAATTCAACAGAGACAAATGGAAAAGCAAGTCCTCGACACTTGGATAGGCTAGGGACAATCGGTCTAAGGGCTACGAAAAAGACCCTGAGGCCTTTGATCAGTAGCAAGCTGATCATGGACCTCCAGTGCACCCTTGCAGCACCAGTGGCCAACAACATCCTAGGCTGCGTGAGCAGGGTTACAACTAGAATAAAAACAGACAGCTTATCTCCTGTCCTTGGCATTTATTAGGAGATATCTGGTCTATTGCATTCCATTGTGGGCTCCTCAAGACACCAATGAACTGAAGCAAGTTCAGAGGGGGCCAATAAGAAAGTCAAGGCTGGGAAATTTTCGCAGTGAAGAGACACCGAGGCTTGTTCAGTTGGAGAAGATATGTCTTCAGGGACACTTAACAGCAGCCTCCTCATGCAAGTAGGTCATCAGAGAAATGGAATCAGGCAGTCTCATCACAGTGGTGTGTGGCAGGAGAATGAGAAAGCAGTGATAAATTGTAGTGTGAGGTCCTATTTGAACCTCTTCCCCTCTGAGGACAATTGGCAGCTGCAATCATCTCTCAGAGTGTTGTGGGATTTCTGTCCTTATAGATTTTCAAGATCTGACTGGAAAAAAACCCTGAATCCATTATCTGATTTCATTGTTTATCCTGCAAAAGCTCAAGATCGGATTAGAGATGTCCTTTGGTCTTCTTCCATCTATAACAATATTGCAATTCTGTGAAAGTTTAGCATCAAACTTGTGCTTTTGATTCCTGAAAAAGCACCCTAATCTTCAGTAATCCTGATTATTTAGACTTTTCTCTGGATTATACAGTTTAATGATTTTACATACTATCTCATGCACCGGCTGAACTTCCAATGCCTTACCTCTCATGTTTTACCAACACCTTCACACAGCAGCACCTAGCTCTTATATGTATTTCTCTTTCTCTTCTAATATGATTGTTATCTTTGATGTGTCTTCATTTGTCTTTCAAAGCCATTTAATATGGAAAGATTCACTCAAAAATATATTGATTTCAATGTTGGTTTTACCATATTCAGGATTGCTTAAAGATACTGCACTTACTATGCTAAGCTTAATACTCTAAGCCAAGGCTTCATCTTGTCCCTCCTGACTTCTGTGGGAGCAGAGAAACGTCTATAAGCTTAACCTTATATAGTCTTTAAGTATATAAGCTAATTTGGAATGCATTTTCAACTCATCCTATGCTCAAAGCATTGTGCTCAAACTCTGCAACAAGGATCTACCTGCTGTGGAGACAGGACGTGGTCCCAAATGTTGAGTTGACTGATGGAGCCCACAAAAGATTCAGCTGGGTTGAATCCTTCTCCTCTTTGGTCTTGTTCTTGTCCCAGTACGAGAGCACCTCCACCTAAAGGCAGACAGAATTAGAACAGGGATGGGAAACAGCTCCACAGCAATCTGCCCCGCAGAAGGGCTTTTTCAGAAATAGTTTCTTACACTTATGTTATTGAGGTTTTATATGGTAGGAGACCAGACACCTTCAACAACATCTCGCAGCAAATCTCTGGAAGGCTGTACTCTAGATTGAAGTGAATGAACACTAAAAATGGGAAGTGATCCCATTATGCCAAATAGGCATAAACATTAGTTGATCTCGCAAACCACTCCAAACTCTGTCACCTCCACCAATCAAGTGGCCTATTACTTTAGCTTAGAAATAGTCATTTTGCCTTAGCTGAGGCCATGTAAGGGAGCAATCCTCATAAATAAGAAGAACAAAGACGATCATCCTTAAATGCTGAGAACCTGAAAACATGCCAGAAACACCAAAGCAAGCCTATCTTTGGAGGCATAGCAAAATTTGTAATTAAAAAAAGAAAAAAAAAAAGAGGAAGAACATCCAGTGTGGTGTAAATAAAACATACCAGGGATTTTTGAGCCAACTGAGAGCCCACTGCCTCCGTCAGACACCTTTCCATCAATGTACACTTTCCATGCTCCGTCTGTGCATGTCCATGTGATTGCAATGTGGTGCCAGTTACCATCATTCACTGAAGGACAGTCTGTGATCCTCTCTTTTCCATTTACATAAAGAACCCAACTGCATGGAGAAGGAAGATGAAGGCCTACTCAATTGTCTGCAGCAACCTGAAGAGCGTTACTCCAAGAAATGTTGTTTGCTAAATGGGGTATTTTGGTCCAGCTCATACACAGAATCTCCCTTGAAATGTCATTACTCTTCGAGAGAACTTGGAAGTAACTATTATCATATGCAAAGTGCTTTGAAATAAATAATGTGCCCTGTACAAAAATATGAGGTCTCAATTCACGGCTGCATAAAGGATTCTTAAACTTGTCCCTTGATCCAAGAACTCTGAGTGCTGAGTTCGTTTTACTCTGTCATTGATTCACTGCACGTTTTAAACACACTATAAATATAATTTTCTGTTCTGGAAATATTCTGTTTTCTAAGTGTCACATAGCTTTCATGCTGATGGTCTTGTATTGGCACGAAGTGGAGGAAAGAAAATAACAGAGAAAACAACACAAGGGGACAACTTCAGCTACACAATTTAGACGCAGATTTGCCTACTCCAAAATACGCACAGCTGACAGTCAGACTTTTGGCTAGTATTACCTTTATCAAATAAAGACAGGTTTAGCTAGAGAAAAGCAGATTTGTGATTTACCCATTGTAATCTGTCAGCAGAAATGCATTATCGCTTCCATTTTCCACTGCATAAGAAATGGGAGTCCCATAGTTTGTGGTGTCAGTGGATTTCATCCAGAAAGCACAGGTGATGTCACCAAGAGATGGGAAAATACCATCAAGCATAGCATATCCATAGATACCAGAGACTTCAAAATCAAGATTGAAACCAGAGGACTGTTCTGCAAAAAAGAAGAATTTTTAGAGCTATATTCTTAAAAACACAGAAACAAATCAAATGCAAACTAAACCAATGCAGTAAAATGGAATATAACCCATCTACAAAAATATTCACTTCTAATTGGTCAGAGCTGGAAAGATTATATACCAGTCTGGCTCCAGTCAACACATGATGCTTTCCAAGGCTAGAGAACACACATCATCTGAAAAAATGCAACTGAAAAGGGGGCTGATAGTCTAACAGAGAACGATCATGAACCTCTTATATAGCACTTTTCATCTTCTGTCCATCAATGATTAATTTCTCTGTTCATCCATCATCCCAAAAGGGCATGGGCATTTGTTTTCATTTCATCCATAAAAGCCGGGATTAAAAAAAAAGGAAAAAAAAAAAAAGAAGAAAGAACTTTTTCTGTTGTGGAGTTCTGCAGCTGTGGAGTTCAGCTTCCACCTGAAGATCTATCAGGTACATGTACAAGACCGTAAACTTTTATATGTTGTTTATAGAGTTGAAACTCATGGATGTGCAGTGTAACTCTACAGCCATCCACTGAGCTGCATCAGGTGAATATAAAGCTTGTTATGCCCTGCAATGCGATCGATTTCTGTTAGTACTTCTGAACTGATACTACCTAGCACTCATCTTTAACCATTTAATGCAAAGCTCTAATCAAAGTAAAAGAAATACAAATTGCTAATTAACTGAGTTATGCAGAGCAAATACAAATGAACTCTGATAAGCCTTTTTGGTATTAAAAATTAGTGCCTGTGCCTTTAAGAAAAGAGAAAGGAATAAAAACATGATCTGGCATCCATGCTGTTACACGCTTGCAATTCCAATTCCAATTCCAATTCCACTGCAGTCACACAGGCTCCACTCAGATTCTCACCACACCTAGACGCTTTCTGGAGAAGCAGAATAAAACCAATTCAGCCAGTGCAAATCTTGACTAGACACCTAGTCAAGCAGCCTTTTTCTGACACTTCGGTCCTGTGTACCTGTTTCACACCTGCTGCCTGTAAAGCCAGGAGGACATTTACAAACGTACGAGTTCAAGGCATCCACACAAGTAGCTTGGTTTAAGCAGGGACTGGAGTCACACTCATTGATGTTCACTTCACAGGTCTGTCCTGTGTATCCTGTCACACACAGACACCTAGGGAGAAGAGAAACATGCTTCAAACATGCAATGTATGATGCAACAAATATCCTTGCCATGAGGTCCATTTCAGCAGTGGAAACGGCATATGCTGAAAAATATGTAGAACAGATACTACAGAGTTTTATTTTGGGTGCTTCTTTTAAACATGACTAAGCTGCACTATTTTTCTTCAAGAGAAAGACAATAAAATATCTAAACATAGCATCTGCATTACTTCATATGAAAATGGGAGAGACAACCACTGGTTTCCTACCAGTGAAGTGGGACTCCTGGAGTCCACAGGATTATGGATCAGAGCTATTCTACTCGGCAAGCACAGATCTAGTGGTAATGTGAGAAAACCAACCTATCAGGAAAGCATCAAAATCTCTGGGGCCATGGAGCAGGAAGGAGTTAAGAAACCTAGAGTATAATATCTGGTTCACCTCTCTACCGTGATTCATCATAGGACATAATTGTCAGTACTTGTAACTTCTGATCTGAGTCAAAGTCCCTGAAAAAAATAAAATCTTCACAAGTTTCCAGCAGTGTTTATAGCTTAGTCCCTGCACTTTCAATATCTACAGCTACCCCTGTGTTGCAGTCACCAGTGAGGTAAAACCATCAGGTACGCAGTCTGTCATCAGTGACATCTCTAGTGGAAAGTAAGGCAAATACTAGCATCTGAGAAATTCTTTCAGCAGAACAGATCTCCCATAGTACGCATGTCTTGCAGTCCTACCATGTTCACACACCTAACCGTCCACATTCTCCTCACTATCCATCTCAGAGATTTTTCTTCCTCTCTAAGAGATTTTTCTTTTCTTTTAAAATTTCCTTTAGAGTGTATAAGGGGTCCACTAATTGGACTGGGTTTGTTGAGCCCTTTGCTGAAATCTAAGAAGACCCAAGCACCACAACACATCTGGCTTTTCACATTGCATTTTATCAATCATCTGTTTTTCACCTGAAGCTGTTGATACCATCTCTGCATGAAGCCCCATTTCTACAGGGTCTGCTGAGACACTCATCGATGTTTCTTTCACAAAAGATACCAGTAAAACCAGGAAGGCACTTGCAGGAGAAGCCACCAACATGATCCTCACAAACAGCCCTATTGAGACATGGGTTTGAAAGGCATTCATTGACCTCCACTTCGCAATTAGAACCTGAGGAGAAAATAACAAAGTCATGGATCTGTTTTGCTTTAATTTGAGAAAAATGTTCACAAATCCATTCCTGGCTTCTGAGGACTCTTGCCAATAAATGGTTTTATGGGAAATGGCGAACTCCAAGAGCAGTTACAGGAACAATTTTTGCAGTTGCAGAAATGAACACTCTGTGATGCTGGGCATCTAAATGGGTATTGCCGAATATAGGAGTCACTCAGGCTAATTCAATAAAGCACCTGAGAAATGAGCAACTACTGAGAAGATGCCACAAAAGAAATAAGCTGGAAGCCTAGCTCTGCAGTATAATGTAAAAGCCAAACACATATGACTTTGGTATTTGTGCTGGGAAGGAGGCTACATGTTGCAAGCATAGAAGAATGAAGAAACTGTATGTGATTTTATAGTGAAGCTCTTTGGCAACTTGACAAATCAACAGATATTTCTGGTTGCTACAGAAATATGCAGAGAACTATTTTATGTGAGAACAGCAGAAAGCTAATATGTGGATGGGGAACAGGCATAGGGGAATTCACATAGACAACTTTATTCACAGTTATGGTACAGAGTAAGATCCTGGCACAGCTAGGAAGAGAAAACTAATAGGTCCTTCAGAGGTCACACAGGCCCTGTGGAAAGCTATGCGGACCTATGGAAGGCTAACACATCCAAATTAGTGCTACGTATGGAAACAACAATGAAATAATTTGGTAGCATAGGCAGGCATTTCTCTGTGCACAAAGAATGAAAAACAAGAAACAAGAAATAAATAGTGTACCTGTGAACCCGTCTGCACAATTGCATTGGTAGCTGTTCTTGCCATCAACGCAATGGGCTCCATTCAAACATGGGCTAGAGCTACACTCATTTATGTCTTCTTCACACAGAAGACCTTCAAACAGCAAGGGAAACATGGCAAGATATATCAACACATAGTCAAGACCCACATGATGCATTAACTGGATCTGAAAGTCAAAGTAGCTCCATAGTTTTCATACAATATAAAGCTACTGAGATTAGACAATGAAATTCTATCTTTGACTGCATTACTGGAAATACTTGCAGAGATCATCTGTTATATTTAGCTACTGAGATGTGAAAGATGCCAAGGTCAGTGTCAAGTTCTAAAAATATTCAGAAAGTGTTGCTGTCATAAATATAAAGCCATAAATGTGAAAAATGAGGGAGATTATTTTTTGCTGGAAAACACTGAGCCTATCTTTTTCAAAATTGCTCAGAAGATTATCTCCTCAAAAAGTTTACTTCAATACTCAGATATTATGTTTTGGCAAAGTACTCAAGCATGCTAGTTCAAGCTTCAAAGACTTCAATACTCTGAATTTAAAAGAATTAAAAGAGAATGAGAATTAGAAAGACTGACAACAAAGATATGAAAAAGATACTCACTTACTAACAGTCCTAGGCCTGTGTAAATGTTTCATCTAAACGAGACATACTCAATCTCATAACAATTTTTCCCTCTGCATTTTTGGCATTCTCTCATCTTTCTTTTTCAGATCAGAACTGTCATGAAGCTCAAGCATACACGTACAGCCACTCACATGGACTATCCTTCTTGAATGGTCTTTTTTTTACTTTATTTTACTTTTCACATACACTATAACTCTTTAGCCTGTGGATGGAACTGCTTTTCTGTTGTAATTCTATTAATGTCAGTGAAGTAAGAACAGCCACTGTGCTGTGGATTTTGTTTTGCTTAGTACAGAAATAAGCCTCTCTGAAGAAGAGCTATCATGCAATTAAATTACCTGAATAGCCAGGCTGGCAATGGCAAACAAAGGTCCCAATGTCATCTTTACATATTCCATTGTGGTGACAAGGAGATGACTTACACTCATCAATTTCAGTTTCACACTTCAAGCCTAAAATGCAAAGCAAAGAATTGAGAACAAAGAAACAAAATTGAAATTGTTCAGAAACACAGGTAATGGATAATGTGGGAAAAGTTTAGAAGGATTAATTGTCTGGATTACTAGACATTTGCATTCATTTTCTTTTCTTTGAACTATGTTTCAATAGAGATTTGTAAGAAAATGTTATTAGGTAAAATGTAGATCAGGCAATGATCTGATAAATTCCAGATGATAGCACTTAATATTCTTCATATTTTTAAAATCAAAAAAAGTCTTTTTCCTGCGCTGCTGCAGCTGCTGCAGACTTTTCATTAACTCCACTGCAAGAAACCCAAACACTTGATGCCAAACACCATATAATTCAGCAACACTGAAAACGATTCTGATGTGCAATTCAATTTGCAATTTTGCATTGAAATGTTTTATTCCTTTGTGTTTACTCATAGCAAAGGTGTGGAGCCATGTTTATTCTTCCACATAATTCTTGCATTTTCACCTGTATATCCAAATGGACATATGCAAATATATCCACTTCCCAATTGTTTGCATGTCCCATTGTTGTGGCACGGTTCCAGGAAACATTCATGAAAGACCTGCAGTAGGCAATAATGATGTAATTACAGTAAATGTGGAAATACATTTGAAAAAAAAATTCTGCAAACTCTATAGTTATTTTAAAAAAGGAAAAAGAAAAAAGCTGTGGAATTAATTTCTATCTGTTCTCCTTTGTCTCAACTGAGTGACAATTATTCCTGTTTCTAGGGAAGACTACCAGGAATCTGATTTTTTTTTTGAAATGGTCTTTTTTATTTAGCAAAATGTGGTCACTGCAGATGGTCCTCTAGAAGCCTCGCAGCTATGACTGACAGCAAAGTGATACTAGCCTGTATCTCTTATTATAGTTCTCCAACAATATTTTTATCTCTTCTTCTTTTTACGCTGATTGATAATTTCTTTCCTCAGTCTTTTTTTTATAAAAGAGAGGTGAATTGGTGGGGGTCTTCATCTTACTTTCAGATAAATTGTCTCACCAGAGAGAATTTTCCTGAGTGTCAAGCTAATCAACTTGAGATTCAAGGAACGTAGCCTTGTTACAGCTACAGTTAGGGGTGGTGGCCAACATCACTGCACAGCTTCTATTGCATAGGGACTTTTATCTATTTCAAGAAGGATCTTCACAGCAGAAGGGAGTTCTGGTCTTTTCTTCTTAAGTATATCTATACTGTAATGAGTAGAAGTAAAGATTTTACAGATGGGACTCAGATATCTGGTAACATCTTCTGGAATCCAGCATATGGAAGCCATCAAATAATTGCATATGAACAACCTACTTTTTAGATACTGACTAATCTCTTGTAAGAGATTCAGGTTTCTTGAAAAGGTGTGACAAATCCAGTTGAAGGCTTCAAGCTCCAAAATTTAAGATTGCCAATAATTGATGCAACCTTTTTTTCTTAATTCAACAGAACTGATTCTATAATCACAAAAAAAATTTGAAAGCTGAAGTAGCTGTGAATCTATTCATGTCACGTCTATCAAAGGCTAATTTTTATTAGTTAAAATAATTAATTTTATTAATTCTGATGAGTAAGACAGACCTGCTGATGAGCAGGATCTTAGCTCCAAGTCCAGTAGCTTTCATGATCATCACTCTCACCTCTTCAGGAGATTAGTCAACATAACAATTACATTAAAGAAAGCATTTCTCGTTTATTGCTGGCATAAAACACTGTTTTATTCATTAGAGTCAGATTAGAAGAAAAACCTGGTCCTTGCCTGACTGCTGACTTTGTACTGCTTGCTAATATTCTCTGGAGAGGCTGGTACCATCATAACACTTTCCTCGGCTGCTGAGAAAGTAGAGCCAAAACCTAGAAAGGAAAGATAATGAAAGCACTGTTAGTAACACTCCACAGCCAGATCCCTATTCCATGAGGGCATCTTAATTGCATTTTAATAATGCATCTAAATGTTGATAGAAGTGGATTTCTGGGATTAGATACAACAATTTACAGTAACCACAAAATACTTTATGTATGTCATAAATTATAAGCAAGCATGTTTCTAAAATGCATGCATGTGTAATTACATAAAAATAAACCTATATTTTATATAGTTACATATATGCTCTTACTGAACCTCAGTACATAACACACGGTCCCTTCTTCCACACAACCCAAAGACAACATTATTAGGCAGAAATAGGTGTGAACTGCACTAGTGTAAACATATCTTCTACATATGCTCTGAGAAACTGTCCCTTTAGACAGTTGTTTTCCAAACTTTTAGATGGCTAAACTTTTTTCACATTCTTCTGGGATATATTTTGGCTTACTTGAACAATCTGTGATGGATCTGGCACCAATGATTGTTGTTGTCCCGTAAAAGGGACAAGACAAGCAGTAGGACTTCCCTGGGTCCGGCTGATAGTAATCTCTGGGACATGGGTAGCAAGGTATCAAACCTGTACGAGAAAACTCTCCCGCAAGACATGGTACTGCAAGAACAAATAAGATATCTTTTTTCAGTGATCATTTGCTCGCTTTCTGGTCATTTTCTCTCCTGACATCAATGTTTTTCCTCAGACCTACAGCATTTGGGTGAAACTGACAAGAAATTTACAGCTGTGAGAGATCCCCTGTAAACTGTGCTGTTAGGTGACACATGGGTCTCAATGAATCACAAAAACATCTGTTAAGTATTTTTATTTATTCCCGTCACTACTGTGGAGAGAATTTTCAACTGCAATTTTCCTTCCCCTTCATCTCACATCCCTTGCTTTCCCTGTCTCCACTCCACAAGGAGATGTAAGAACCATAGACAAATCGTTTTTGCACCATTTTCCTTGCAGATTGTTTGCTCTGAGGATCTTTTTGTCAGAATGTTCCCAAGAATGTTTGAGGACGGTTTCTTGAAAAAGTCATTAGTACAAACTCAACCAAAAACCAGAATCACTGCACAGCAGAAATCCCAAGATAATGATGATGAAACATACTGTCATTCCCTCTCTCTTCTGAAGAGGAAAAGGCTTTGCACTGTGATTCTATCATTTGCACACAGGTACTCATCAGTAGGCTCATTCTATCTGTCTTTAGTTAAGAACCCATTTTGGAAATCTGAAGGAAATTGTTTCAAAAATTCAGGTTAACAGGACAGACTGTCATTATTTTGGGAAATTCTGCTTGTCTACACATTGAGCTATAGGTTGAGTTAAACCTCAGACAGATGGATTGGACTGCACTAGCTGCTGTTTAAACACTGCCTCATTTTTAGAAATTTCATAGCTCTTTTGTTACAAACCTCCACAGGCTGAGATATCCACAGCACCTCTTTTTACTGTTGACAATTTTTCTGGGCAAGAAATGCAGGTCCTGGATCCAAATGCAGGCTGATATGTGCCAAGTGGACACGATTCACATGTTTCAAGACCATTCACTGAATAGGTTCCCTGCTTGCACTGAGCTATAAGGCAGAGGAATTCAGAAAGTTTAAGCAATATCCAAAAGGAAATATGATTCCTAACCTCCAAAAATAATGCCGAAACCACAATATGCTTCACAAAGACTCTTTGCTTCTACTATTTTTAAGTATATTCTGAAAGCCTTCATGGGCAGAAAGCACTAAAAAACATACTAAAATTAAATGCAGGATGTGATTAGTTACTTACACTTGCAAGTTATTATCCAGTTAATTATTTTCCATATTACTGCACTAACTTTTCCCAACTCAGCTACTCATTTTTAATCAACACCATCATGTATGTGCACCACAGGGCAGTCAGGACTGCTCCTTGCTTCACCAGCTAACCTCATTCCAGCACTCCTGCACTATGGAGCAAAAAGATGGCCACCAGACATTTAAAAACAATTGCCCAAAGAAGGCGACGTCCTCACCTTTGCATTCTGCGATGCTTCTGGAGTGTAGGTACTCCGTATAGGTACCAGATGGACAACTTTTGCATTCCAGCTGCCCTTCCTCATCTTGGTAGGATCCAGTCCAGCAGCTTTCACAGGCACGATGCTCCAGGGAGTAATAGGTACCCAATGGGCAGTTGACTGTCACATAGGAGAAATGAGTGCCCCTCAGATCACACAGTCATCAATAATCCCCTTCCTCTAATGAAAGACTTTCCACTGATTCAAACTCTGTTTATGTGAAATGTGCCTCTGTTCCTCAGCAAAATGGGTTGTTCTGTATGGAATCTTTTAACAGTTTTGAGGCACACAAAACATGTAATTGAACTCTATCTTAAATACATATCATTGACAAGAATAATAGTTAAGGCTGCATATAAAGCACTGCTTTCCTGAATATTATCAAGGGTATCGGTATATTTGGTTTCTCCAGGGGAGTGCAACGCTGGGTATACAAGTGTCCTTTTCCATAGTTGTTGGTTATGACCACAAACATCCTCTGGATGCCAATCTCTGCAAAGCACTGGAGAGTTTATGGGAGACCACAAGACCACAAGAAGGGGATAATACCAATCCCCTACCCTCTGCAAACAGTATCTAAAACCTTGCTTTTTAAAGTGTTTCAAATACATGTAAGGAGTAAGTCTTTGGGCTTACCACACATTCTTCCCTTAAGCACAGAGCCAGGCCTGCAGAAAAGAAAAGCCTTCTCGGTCTCCAGCGAATTGCTGTCAGCTACAATGAGTTCGGATGCAAACTGAAAAGAATACATGGGTTCCTTATTGAGAGTCCTATTCAGTCTGTTTGTGATAGTCTCTAGGGTTTTAAGGAGCCTTTTCTGGTTTTCCAGTTCCACTGTATCATTCCTTTCATCAGGCAATGGCACGCTAGCTGGGATTTAAAGAGAACACACAACAAGCACACAGATTTTACAGTCAGCACTTCTGGTACTCTGAGATTGCAACACTCAGCTTGCCAGAGCAAAGTGGAAAGCAGGCCACGTGCACAGCGCTCTCCATGAAAAACAGGGTGTGACCTTTATCCAGGCAGAAAGTCTGAGAAAACTAGGCTACGAATGTCTCCAGAAAACTGACATCTGCATCTTTACCAGGCTTTGGGAAGACAAAGCTTTACTGAGTGTACTAGAAACACATTCTTTAAAAAGAAGGAATAGGACAAGGCAGATATTTGATTTCTCTCACCTGTGATATTAAATATTAACTTAATTTTGTGGTCAGTCATTGGGATGTTGAGCTTTTTGTGTCTTTTGACCCGAGCGGGTGCTCCCTTTACAGGGGCAGAGAGAGGCTTGGATAGGTCTTCTTGTACCGTATCAATGAAATCACCATAGGAATAATCCAGCTGATTTGCTGCCCCCCAGCCAGCAGGCCCTTCCAGGGGTGGAGAAAGAAAAGGTAAAAAAAGAAAGAGAATAAATAATAAATAATAATTGAGGCCTATTATATTTAAATTTACTTTTAGAACGAGATCTATTCAAAGCTCCAGGCTGTGTGTGCTGGCATTGCCTATGCAAAAAGTTTTTAATGCTTTAAAAGAAGTTTTCATTTAAATACTAACATTAATGACATTAACATCAATAACAGCAAGTCGGAGATTAGCTGGCCTTTTCTTTACCACCTCTACCATTCAAAATGCTGATATCATTCATTCTTGCTTAGCTATGCTGGAAAATCATGTCTTGTAGCAGAACTTTGTCTAAAAATTTGACCAGCCATACAGAAAGAAAAGCAAACAAGCCTCACTGATGATCACTGATATCTCATTTATTCTCTAGAGCTCCTGAAACTTGCATCTTTAGTTAAAGCCTTTAGAAACACGCTGCAAAAGTTATAAATTTCTGATAAAAGTAGTAATCCTCTTCCTGCTTAGTCTTCACATGGGTTCTCTACGGCTAGCAACATCATCCACAACAATTCCATACAGCTCTCTGTCATTTTTCCTCTTCATCTATGCCTAGCATGGCTTATGTCATGTGTAGCCATCGTACCTCTTTCCCATATCTGGAATGACTGTACCATGCTCAAAAGAGGATGGCAGCATCACATTACATGTTCAGTCTCCTCAGAGAGGTACTTACTGTTACTTAGTGAGTTAAATGAGCCTCCAGTATAACCTCCTGGTGTTTTTATCTATAGTGTGCATTCAACTAGCTTGTCTTGCTTAAACACTGGATTCTGTGTATAATCTGCCTTCTCATAAAACTGATATTACAAGTATAGAATTTATTTCATTAATCTAGAGGTAGATCACAGGAAACTCTGAAAAAGCAACAAGGTTATTCAGAAATGAAGTTGCCAAGAACAGAGTCCTATCTCATTTTCCCAGCATTCTTTTACTCTTTTAGATGACTTTTGAAATTAGTTCCATCATTAATAATCACCCTTCCTCAGATGACAACTGGAAATTACAGCTCCCAGTGTTTGTTTACAAACAAATGTGCTCTCATCAAGGCACATTTTTGAAAGGTGATAATAGGGAAACTGCAGCCCAGTAATCCCATTAGGAAGCCACAAAACAGCAACAGTTCTATAGCAAATGAGGCATTCTGAGGTTTGCCCTGCCAAATGCCTCCCACTAAAGTAGATGGTGCAAGTTTATTTTCTGCTTTAATGTGTTCTTAGCTTATTTTCTGCTTTAATGTGTTCTTAGCTTTTCTGCTCTAAGCACCCACAAAGGATGTAAAGCCATAATAGCTGTACAACATAGATGCTAATTTGCTTGAAAATAGACTGAAAACAACAATCAACGAGCATAAAGTGAAATGGGAAAAATCATGAGGACTGGTAGAACTTTCATTCAGATAAACCACGGTCTGACCTTGCATTCTGAAGGTCATTTCATAGCTGGTGGACAATCTTAAGCTCTTACATGGTGAAGAGTCCCTTTTGTCCTCATGCTCTCCAGAAGCAGTTTTCTTTTTGAGTATTTTAGTTTGAAAATGTATGCTTTTTTTTTTTTTTAAAGTGCATTTCTTGAAAGCTAACCAAGCAGGTGTGTTTGGGGGCTTTCTGTTCAATTTTTAGTTCCTATCATTGGACATGTCAGTAAAATTTTCCTTTACATTGGTACTATATAGGAGGCAGTATCAAAATTAGATAATAATTTTGTAACACTGTTACAAAACTCACTGTTTAGTATATTAAGAATTCTATAATTGTTTTATTTAAGTGTTCAACACAACACAGTGCAGTATTTCAGAATAAAAGGACCTAAGCACATTAAGCCTGAATGGTTAACAATCTATGCAATCAGTAATTACCAATGGCAAATCCGTTTTCGTAATCATAATTATATTCTAAGCAATGTTTATGTGTCTGGTCTTCCAATCTGCAGTCAATATCATCAACATCATTACAGAATGATGGGACCTTCAAACAGATAAACAAAAACAAAAATAATCCATTAAAAAAGCACACCAAAACCACATAGCTATTCCTGACTGAAAAAAACCTTTTTATTATGATGTAAAGCACAGCTCTGGCCCTTCTTTGACACTGAATTTCTCCTTTCATGACTGTTACAGTTTTGTTAAAGCATTCAGGCACAGGTATATTCTATTGATATAACAGGGAAAGAACAGGGAGACTTGCAGGCATATAAGCTCTTCTGCATACTGTTAACATTCATGCAAAGACAAGAGGTCTGTGCACTTAACTTCTATACCATTCTTGTTAGCGAAGTCCCTCTATACAGAGGGAAGTTTAGACTCTCTTCTGTAGTCTTGCATCTGAAGACAACAGGAGAGCTTACAGGTCTGAAAATATCTTTTTTTTTCCCCCAGGCATGTAACCTGTAATTCAGTCACGGTTACAGCAACACTGTTGGAATATTTCTAGCTTTGAAAACGTATTTATCCTCCCTATCCTTGGGGAGGGAACTCATGGATTCCTTCAACAGACCTCAAGAAATAGGAGAAATATAAAGAGAAGGACAGTATTTTGAACAGGGTATACAATCTGCTGATGATCAAACTGGTAGTGGTGGCTCTGCTGGCGCATTTCTGGAAAACTCCATATAGTTTATGTAACTTCCTGTTGCTTGTTTCCTAGTTTGGAATAACAGCAGTGGCATTTAGGATGTGGTTTGGGATAACAAACCACATATCCCAAAGAGTGGTTTGTGATAACAGCATAACTTAGGCCAGGCATGTCTGCTTCTTTTCATTAATAATTTCCAAAGTCACTTGCATAGAGTATGGCATTACCTGGGGGCACTAATAGGACTTAAAGATGTCCAGTGGCCTCATGCTAGGCCTTCTATACAACCACTGCCCATGGGCCCATTTAAGCTTAACTGGGGCCTTAGGTTACTACCTGAGCACTGCTTGAGGAGTATGAATCTCTAGTTCAGCTACAGCCATGCTAGCACCTGGCTACAGACACCACTGATCTGCAGAGCGACTTGTCAGCTTGACTTCGGGCCTATCTCAACCCAGTGAATTGACTGGTAAACTTAGTATCATGATCTCTGTTTCTGCCTTGGTTGCTGTGGAATGAGGCCCTTTCTGAGGAGGCCTGTGGCCTGCTAACTGGGATGCCCCCTTGTCTCTCAGCTTCCCTGGCCATTGAGCTTTGCTCTTCTCTGGCCAAATGAGCTTGGGAAACACTGAGTAAAAAATTCTAAGCACAATCTTCATAGTACTTATGATTTATTCTCTCTTCAAAATCACTGGAGGCTCTATAAGAAGAGATGAAAACATGATTTTTTTTTGCTGTTGTTGATCAAATCCACATTTCCTTTTCCAGAAAGTTTTGAAGCAGGATGGGTTCTAAGATATGTGTCTGGAATCCTTTGCTTTCTCTGTATCAGTCTTTTGTTACAGAGGAGGGTTCTGCCAATTTCCCTCTCTTCAAATCTTTGCTAGAATGACAGATTCTTAGGAGCAGGACTAGTATAATCAAAATAATCTTCATGACTCTTTTTTTGTAAACTGTTGCATTTTGATGTAACTGTTTGGGCTGATCATCAAGTACTTTATATCTTGTTTTCTGGTTCCAATGCTCTTAGCACTGGAGAAAGGAAATAAACCCAAGATTTTCCTACTCAAAGACAATAAACCTGAGGCAATAGAAGAGTGGCTAGGTTTGGACCCTAGTACCACAGACTGTCCGGAAGGGTTATGCAGGCTTTGGACCACTTGAGTAGGGCTTTTGTCACTTGTGCAGATTCCAAAGCTGCAGCAGATTGTCCATTAGCTCTATGGGTTAACAATGCTGCTAAGCTAATGGTGGAACTTTTAGCACATTAATGTTCCTTTTGTCCTCCAGAATCAGTCCATTGTTCTCTTCTGCAGCAATGCTATCAGACTAGGCCTGGACTGCCAACCCCTCAGCCTAACCTTTTAAATCCTGCTGTTTCTGCTCTATAGCTAAGGATATAGTTATGGATTAGGATGGAAGACTGGTACTGAGGAAAGATGCTGCAGAGAGGGAACAGGCTAACATCTGAGGCCAGACAGCTCTTTTTCATAACAGAATTCAGAAACTTGAGAAATCTGAGAACACTGAACAAATTATTTAAATCACCAACACTAGATTTAAGTGCCTGGATTTAGATGTCAAATCTTGAATGCCTATATTTCCATATATAATATTTAATTATGTAGGTGTGCCATATATATTCTATAAAAATATTTTTTGGCACCATATCCAACTTTTGAAAGTAACACTGAGTTTAAGGGTCAAATGAATGGATTTTTCAAACATACACAAGTCAGGTCCCCAGGCTACTTGCAGCCCATCCCAAGTCAGCTAATTGGATTCTGTTCTAATCAGTTCTTTAGGTTTCAAGTTTCAATGCTAATCTCTTCCTAAGCAAATAGATAGCTTGGGAAAGTAACAATCGGGTACATCTTGGATTGAGGGAAATACTAAAAGGAAGGATTATTTACTAACCTACCATTTTACCAAGTGCACTCTGGAATGCATCAGCAAAGCTATTAAGAAGACTGTTGTCATCACATCGTGTTGCTTTGTAGAGCATTTCAAAGGATTTGAAACCATGGTTTGCAAAACGATTTACTGAAAAATGTAGAAAAAAATTGGTCACAGTTGTCAAGATTGCCTTCAACTGAAGCTCTTATTCAAACCAGGATTTAAAATGGCACCACAGCGGAAAAAGTCCATAGCCAAAATTTTACATATGCTTACTGCAAATAAGAAAATAAATAGAGCTTCTGTCTGGGTAGTAAGCAGGTAGGTAATTACAGCATTTGTATTGACAATTTGCGAAAGCTGTTGACATTCCTGTTTTAATAGCATTGCTAGTGTTGTCAAGAGACAACACTAACATTTTCTATTGCTAACAATAGGCAAACTTTGATAATTTTGGCCTCTTTGCTGTCTTGTAAATTCCCAGATTCAAATTTACTGCAGCTTTTATATTTTAGACAGCTTCTGAAATAATGCATTTGGGGACTTCTCAGCATTCTTTTGCAACATCTCTAACAATTTAGAGGCAACATGT
>JAUBOD010000255.1:500005-533264 GCA_032353885.1 Nothura maculosa | reverse complement strand
AGTCTAAAAATAATATGACTTACAAGAGCAGTCAGGCCACTCTGGAGAATAAGGTGGTTTCCAGACACCATCCTCATAAGCACAATAGTAGTTTTCACTTGATCCTTCTGAAAAGCTATAACCCTCTGCACAGCGTAATGTGCAGTTAACACCTTCTTCATCTGATGTGCAGGAAAAATCACCATTCATGGGCTCAAAGGAGATTTCACAAGGCGAACCTGTGCAAAATACATGTATTTTATACACGGATGATTGCAGCAAAGGAAGTATATACACAGGAAGCTTGGAGATAAGATTTTAAAAAGCACCAAGAATCAATCTGATTCTAGTTCTGTTGCAAGTCTCTGCAACTAATTCTCGCAATTTCCCTGAAAACAGAACTAGAGTAGTTCCAAATTCTTTTTGAACTTTGCAACCAGAACTTGTAATCCAGAAACTAAGATTCAGTTTTTGATATATATGAAAATCTTTTCTTTAAAAAAAAGAAAATTCAAGACTTGATGTTTTCTCTACTTTTCAAAAGTGCACTAATTTTATTAAGTAAAATTTAAATAATTTAAGTATTAAGTAAAAAGGATTAAGTAAAATAATATAAAGCATAAAATTCTATCTTTTCTGCAAACTTTCGTGAATGAAAAGTAGTCATGAAATTAAATGAAATTAATTAAGCTATATTGCATACTGAATTCTGAAAGTAAGCATTATTTATTCCGCACTGTTACAACAACATATGGATTTGATCTGGGTACCTAATAAGTCAGAAGTATCTTACTATTGTAAAGACTCGGTAAGAATGTATTTTTATGGGACTATTGTGAAGAATTTGAACATTTAAAAAAATTATGACCCAAGCACTGAAATCAGGAAAAAAAAGTGAGATGGTCTAGGATTTGAAATAATGTCAATTTTAAGAACTGTCTTTTTATTGTCATGTTTCACAAAAGCAGATCAAAAATTACGACTGTCATAGGCAAGTTACTTTTTTGTAAACTTATATAAACTTATATATTTTAAATTTTCTGTTCACTGGCAGATTTTTTTTCACAGAGATATCCAACATAAGCACTAGAGGGCAGAATTAAAGTGGATTTTTCATTCTTAGCTCTTCTGTAAATAGCTGTTTCGTGCTTAAAGAAGAAAGTGGACTTGATAACAGGAGGAAATAAGTGCCTATGCCATTAATAGAAATACCTGAGTTTATTAGTTTAAAATATAAAAAGTTTTGTAATACCTACTATGGTATTTGCAGGTAGGCCCACAAATTACAAAATTTCCATGAAAATTCTCCTTTCTGACTACAGATTCTACAGATTTGGAGTGAGACTTCAGGAAATCTCTTAATCCATTTTATACTGTCACTAAAAAACAATGGCTATTATTAATGTTTTTATTGCTTAGTTAATAGTAACTTTAGTACTTCTAAATTTATGAATTTATAGGACCTAATTAAGTACTATACCCTAATTAAGTACTATACTGTTTCTATCATAATTGCCTGATTAAAAAAAAAGAAACCTATATATCTACATTTGCTGCCTTCAAATTACTCCCAAATAAAAATGGGAATAATTGAATGAAAAAGTGTAGTCTGAACAAATGAATAGAGTAGGGCAGTATCCTTTAGCATATTCAGTTATAATACTGCTACACTCTTGCTGCTTTGAGAATATCAAATGTTTCACTACAGCTTATATGTGGTGTTATGTACCAGCAGAAAGAAAAAAAAAACAACAAGATAACAGACCTTTGATGACAATGTGGATCTCACATGTCCTGTTATTGCCAGAAGGGTCCACAGCTATGTATTGAACTATTGTCTCTCCTTTGGGAAAGAGATCTCCGGGTTCATGACTTCTAGTAATAGTCAGTACAGCACCTAGAAGAGTTGAAAGAAAACCTAAAGCATCAATAATAAGTTTTTTTTTTCCTTTTTCCCTGGCCTAGCTCACAGCAACTCTTCTGCTGACATTTAACACTCAATCAAGCAGGAATGTCTATGGTGAAGCTTGGCAAGTGGAGAAGGAAATATCTGCCCGTCTTACAAGCAGTGTGTTCCTAGAAATAAATAAGTAAAAAAGAAAAGAAATCCTAAATGTCAAGGCATCATGGGGAAGCAGCCTGGAGCTCCCCAGCCATGCTTCAGAGTGCATTATCTCACCTGAATTGTCAGAAAACTGAGGCTCTTCCCATGTGGCTGGATACTTGTTCTCCAAAGTCTGCACAGATGGTGGTGATCTGCATCTGTCAATTACAGGAGGTTCTGCATCTATAGGATTGGAAGGGATGACACAAAAGTAGTCTAGGTAAGATAGATGATCAGCAAAATTAACTTAAACCATAGTCCAAGTTCACGCATATATAGTAAAGTTAGATGCACACTTGTAAGTAAACTGATTCAACTGGCAGATGCTGAGGGAAAGGAATGGAAATAAGACAGGGCAAATTTTGCATCCTGTAAGCTTTCCATATTCTGTTTTTGTGTTCACCAGAGCCCATCTTTACTCACAGGACTGCTCAGTGACAGGAACTTCTGATAAAAATATTTGAACAATGATTTGCATCAAAAATATGCATGAGCTTTTAAAGTTCTTTGTATGGCATCTTTTCAAGAAAGAAAAAGAAAAGACATGTATGGTGAACATAATAAAAATTATCTTACAACATAACTTGGCATTAGTTTACCATTAGGAGGAACAATCCTGAGATTCAGAATGAAGAACACAACAAAACACAACTTAAATAGAGCATCTGGCAGCAGTGGTGCTAGCACTATGCAAACTGTGACCCAGAATGAGCAAACTGTCACCCAATATCAGCAAAGCATTTAAGAAGAGGATATTATTCATGGGCTTAGAAATGCAAACACAAAGGCAACTTTCATATTCAAATTCACAGACTATTTCTGTTCAAAATGAGATTTCCTCCACGACAGACTCTTCCCCACTGATTTTTAGAAGCACATATTTAACTTACCAACAACCTTGACACTGAATGTGCAGCTTGCCTCATTGCCTGACTTATCAGTTGCTGTGTAAGTAATAGCAACTTCGCCGATCGGGAGAAGATACGGTGGTATGAAAGCTGGGGTAACATGAACTGAAACCTTTTATAGGAAAACAATTGTTTAAAAAAAAACAAACTAGTTAGAAATCACAACATTCATATATTTGAAGAAATGGACACTAAACAGTATTGTTTAATGTTAGGGTTGTTCTTAGTGGAATGCAAATAGTGCTTTATGCTACAAGGGCAGACTCTGCAGAGGACTGCCTTGCTGCCCTTCCCAGCACTGCCTTCTTCACAGCATTTGCTGGCTCAGGAGTTAGACCTTGTCCTGCTGCAGTTCTCAGACTTGTGCATTAGTGTAGCCTGAGACTGACTCCTGTCAGTCTCGAAACATTGAACTAAACTGTGTGGGCTCAGGACATTTCAGAGCCTTCAAACGACTCTGTTAGGAAAAAGGCGCCTTTTATTTGGAATATGACACATTTTCCCTCTCCACAACTCCTTCATATGGGTTTGAACTGTCCAAAGACATCTTTCTCTAGAAGAATGGGCTACATGTGAGAAAAGTAGTTCATCTTAGAACCATGGCTTTGGCAAAACCGCAAAGACAGAGCTTAGGTACTTCGTTTCTACAGCTTAGTGAATGATCCTGTGTCAGCAGAGCTATAGTAGCTGACTATGGCTGTACTGTAAATAAAAATGTGTTAACTTAAACCCCTTTAACTTGTTAACTTAAACCCCTTTAGTGGGACAGCTCACAGCTTCCAAGCGCAAAAAACTCCTGTGTTTGCAGTAGATTAACAGCAAGCACACAGTCAGTGTTCCTCTGCTGAATCATGATAACAGTTTAGTCGCTGTAATTTGATCGTGTCTGAGCTGCAGAGAATGCTACTTTTCTTGAAATAGCTCTGGAGCAAATTCTGCTTATACCTCCGATCTCAGACCTCTGGCACCCACTGTAGTGAAAGGCCCATGTCTGAGTCTTGCATGGAATAAGAAAATGGGATTTATCTCTCCCACTCAGAAAGCTGCATCAAGTTTTCACTTATCACAGCATGCTCCTCTTAGCCTTTTAGATTAATGAACTGGTTTACTTCCTTATGAGAGGAGTTTATTAAACTCCTTCACATTCTAAGAGCTCATTTTTAAAGTGGTTGTCTCCATTTTATAAACAAGGGCACATTCTTTCTTTTGACCACATAAATTAAGCATATGAGATTCTCTCCACTTTACACCATGCAGTGTCCTATGACTGCATAACCTTAACTGATAAAACATGCAAAGCTGACTTCTCAATATACAAAGTTTTTAGATCTTTCACTTCTGCTCATCAGAAGAATAAATTCTAGTAGTGCAGAAAATTAATTTTAAATAAGTAGCAACAGAATGCTAGTGAAAGAATGCATCCAATGTACAGATTTCAACTTGCCTCATCTCCAGAGTTATCTTCAGCGGTTGGGATCTGCCAGCTGACATTAGCAGAATTCTGATGTTCCAGAGTCTTAGTCTCAATATTCGCAGGACAGTGGATCTGAGGAGCTTCGATATCTGACCCAGAAGAAGACAAACTAGCTTTTTATGTGGTGTTACACCAATAAAACCTCTATAATAGCTGAAACACTTTTTGACTTGTTTTAACTTTAAAACACCTTTTTAACACTTGTTAAAAATGCTGTTTTTTTGTGCTTTCTGGACTTACTTATTTTTTTTTGCATATTTCTTGTCTCTGTGTCTTTTAAGTCTTGCCTATTTTCTTACATTCAGATAAAAATATATTCATATATACTATATATTCATATATAGTAAAGTCTCCTGGGTAAGGGCACTGCTTTTCTTTCAGGTGTTTTTATATGTACTTTAGCATAATGAGAATCTTGTCTCTATATGCAACCATAAAGCACAGAATAAGTAAGATAGATAGAATAATGGTTTAATTTCTCTTACCATTGATATATTTGTAAGATGCATCTACTCAGTATCTTTTCACTTCCTAAAGTACATGCATTACAAATACAGCTCTAAACACTAATTTCTGAAGCATCTAAAGTTCTGCAGGAACTTAAGGAAAAAAATATTAACAGTGAAGGCAACAGGGCCCTGGCACAGGCTGCCCGGAGAGGTTGTAGAGTCTCCTTCTCTGGAGATCTTCCAAATCTGGTTGGATGCGCCCTGTGCCACGTGCTCTAGGTGGCCCTGTGTGTGCAAGGAGTTGGACTGGATGACCTCTGAGGTCCCTTTCAACCTTATGGATTCTACGATCATCAATGACTTGAAAAAAAAAGTCAGTTTCTGTAAAATCAAGACAGCAGTGACTTTCACATTCTTTAGATCATGGTGTAGGACTGACTTGAAAAGAAACAGCAACAACATTTCTGGCACCAGTTCCTGGCAATGTTCCCTAAAGGAACTTCTGCTGCAAGGTATACACATGGCAAGTGGGATCTTCTAGCCACATATGTGACAAGGCTGTATGGTTTTAAAGGATTGCTGGTTCAATATGGGGAACATTGCCAGCCAGATTTATGCCTCAAGTTTCTCTGAAAAACTTGAAACACTTCATTATTTCCCTGGCAAAGAGCCTCTCAAAACATTTGTGGTCAGGTTATTTTATTGCTGCAGGGTTGTTTGATAAATGAGCTTCAGGCTCATGAGTCAAGGACATCAATGTTCAGCTCTGAACTCACACATGCCCAGGAGGCTTTAGAACAACTCAGAACTGATACTGCTTATATTGTTATTGCTAAATAATTCCAGCAAAGACATAACTCAGGCAATTAAAGTCCCATAATTAAGAGTACTAAACAATAAATACAAGTGGTTTTGCCTTCCTCTGAACTCATTCTGCTGAAAACTTTATTAGAAACTGCACTCTCTTAAGTAACTACCAGTTATGATTCACACTGCCTTGACCACAGCCCTCAGGCTGGGGCAAATTCCATTTAAAAGTGAATTCTGGAAAAAAAAAAAAGACTAATAGATTAGACATAAAGAAAATGGCTATTTTGAACTGGCCAAATATTTTGGCACCAAAATAAAGCAGGACAGTATTAAGACTGAAAGCAATTGAAACACAACTGCTCTCATCTTTCCCAGGGAAGCATAGTTTTCAGAGATTCTTTGTGCCTCATATTTTAGGGTTTTATGCAGTGGTAATATCTGAAAGCTCGATCTCAAGCCATGCTGCTTTATCTCAATCCAAAAACTTCAGTCAGTAGCCTTGTGCTGGGATCCCATCAAATATTAAAAACTGTGGTTTGGCACAGGTTTGCACAAAAGATACTTAACAATGATGTTGTACATCACTTTGAGAGGAACTGTGTTTTTAAAGGGAGGGATGAAATCTTTCTGTACTGATTTGACATGATGACTGTCCTCACTTTTTTATGTACTGCTCTTTATACAGTCTGTGACAGCCCTTGTTTTATGTAAAAGCATCACTGCTACCAGTGCAAGGGTTCAGGAAGAGGTGAGTAGCAGCTCTCAGACATACCCCAGGTTATTTGTTTTCTCCCCCAATCCAAAGCCAACTCCTTCCCAGCTGGCATGTATACATGCAAAAACACAAATAACTCCACATTTCTAAATGAGGTGGGCAAACGTGACAGAACTGCGTAATAGTAATGCACTTTCTCTCTATACACAGGTCTTGACAGTCAGGCTGACAGTCAGTTTTGGCCTGAACTCTTGTTATTCAGGGCAGCTAAATAGCTATAGTCAACTTGAGTCAGCCGAAGGGAAACATGTCTCTGTGGCATCTAAACCAGCCAGCATTTACACAGCATTTACAGATTAAATTGCACAAAGCAATGATAAGCCAGTATTATTATTGTTATGTTAATAGGAGTCTGGTTTCCACTTTGACCATTTTTAAGCTTTTTATTCTGAAATTGCCAGTTTATCTGCCTTTAAACAGGCAGCTTTCCAACCGGAGAGTTATGAGATGGATGCTAGAAGAGACAGCTCATGATAAACACTGTAAGAGTGCTCTCAAGCAAACCTTTGAGCTCCATATATTTATTGCAAACTACAAGTAACTTGTCCTTCCATTCAGTCCTGCATATACATGTACATAGAAATGATTTTGTGCTGTTCTCTACCTTTACATAGAGCCTCCTGGATGTTCGTGCTCCATCTCCCAAATGAAATGCACCTTAGCTCTTCTTCGGCTCCCGACAAGATGAATCCACGGGGACAGCGGAGCTGGCACACGGACCCAGAAGGAGCTGGCTCCAGCCCACAGCTGGGAGGCTGCACTGTTATATCCGCAGGCTTCTCAAAGGTGGGGCAACGCATTTCTATAAGAAACTAGTGTTGTGTTATCAACTGACATACACAAAGTTGTATGTTTAAACCAATCTGCAAATATGGTCACCCAGCAATGCATCAGGGTCACAAAATACACACACTTTTTACAGAGTCTGCATGCTCTGCAAATGCTTCAAAATGCTAAAATCTCTTCTCATTCTTCGTACTGATAGTACTCGGTATCCCAGTATCTTACACTTGCTTGCTTACGATTTTCACTGCAACAGTAGCACTTTTTCTTTTCTTTCATGTATTCGGCTCCATCTCTCTTTCTTCTCCTTTTTTTCCTCAGAGCTTCACCTTTCCTTACCACTTTGTAGCTCATCCTCTTGCCTTCTGTGTCAACCAGATCTTTATAGCAGGAGATGATAGTCTTGTGGAGTAGTAGTCTTGTAATTGTTATCTTCTACAGCTTTTACATTATCTCATGAAATGCTGATGAGAGAAGGACAACAAAACCCTTCCAGGAGCACCTGAGATGAGGGAAATGGCATCTGAATTTGCCTCCTTACTTTAACCTGAATGAAATTAGTCTTGGCTCTGACTTTGGGATATTAGTTGCTTATAAGATTAAAATAACATTATTAGGCTTCATTACAGTTCTGAAGGATAGTTACATCAAAGTGTGAGCTTCCTCCAAATTTAATGTAGGTAAATGGGTTCAAAACTTTGTTCTACTTTTGAGCTGCTGTTTCTACCATGCAATCTAAGATTTTTTTTTTATTATTGCAAACATGGAAACACTAACAAGGCTAACAAGCAGTGCAAAAAGGGTCATGGAGTGCAATTAGTGCACATTAAGCAATCTGTCTTACAATAGGTAATAAGCAAATATGGAAAAAAATGCTCTACCCTTAGTCATAGCTGAGACAAACTGCAACTCTTTAGTCAATTTGTGAAGACAGATCTTAGCATGAGACATACAAAGAGCAACTCAATCCAGTTACACAGCAGACCCCTGCTCACTCCTTAGCAATGGTTTAATGACACAGAAGTGAATCACTTTCAGAACACTTTATATCTCTTTCTTCTCATCTTTGGTCTACAAAAATATGCAGCAAGCCACTGAAAGCTGGCTCTTTTACATTAAACAAAATCTGAAGAGTTTAATCATGTTGGGTATTTCCTGCCCTTTAGACTCTCAATACTGAAAAAATGTGTACAGGCTAAACAATTAAAAACTGCAATTTGTTTCAATAGGCTGCAAAAATCCTTAGTGTTAACACATTTACTCACTTCAGGCAGAGACAATATTGCCAATGAAATGTTAAACCAATTCATCAGAAAAAAAAAGAAGAAAAAAAAACCCCAAACAAAAAATAACTCTGGGTTGTTCACCACAGGAATGAAACTGACAGATGGTTGAAAAATACCAAAGAATACTTGAAAGATTATTCTACAAGAAAGCTAAAGGCATTAAGATATGTATCAGTCAGAGAAAAGCTACAGGAATGAATGTGGAAGTTGTTAAGAATACAGCTTAAAAAAAATGTAGGGAAATAGTGATAGTCCTCCGTGCTAGGATGCATCCAAATAAGCTAGCAAAATCCTAGCACAACACATCCTGCATCACATAGCAAACATTCAGGACAAACTTTGATAGCTCCAGTCCTAGAAAATGTCTTCTCAGTAGGACAGATCTTTACCAGAATTAAACTGCAATGTGCTGTTTGGTTCTTTAATCTGTTCTCATTACAGAAGTGGATACAGAAGTCAAGAAAGCCCTAATAAGAAGCAGAACAAAAAGATACTTCCAAGAAGATGCAGGAATCTGCTTTAATCTGCAGCTGCCTGTGACAAACTACAATAGAATATTATAATTCATCAACATCAAGATTAATTTCATTTTAATAATTAAAGAAAAGATAGCCAAGCAAATCATCCCTCTTTCACTCAACTCCTTAATGACCAGTGAGAAGTTTTGGAAAGTAACTGGCCAACATTTAGAAATGTTGAACATTAATTCTTTAAACGCTAGATGGCATCAATATCCTTGATGCCATCAGCACACTTACCCTTCTTTACTAATCCTTGAACAAAGTAAAGGGAGCAATAATGTATGAAATTCTGTAATTTAAAATGTTGAGCTATTAAACTCTCACTGGTGAAATATGATGAAGAAAGAAACAAAAAATGTTTTTTTTCAAGTTGGACAAATAAAAACTCTCTTTTTTTAAAAGATACATTGTTTTTAAACAAAATAGCTTAAAAACTTAATGCCTACAACATAAGGTAACCTACTCAAGATTAAGTCACTGTAAATATGATCTTCCAATGAAAAATATTTATATGAAGATACATGTAATAGATAAACTCTAATTAACTTCCATCCTCCCTGTAAAAAGATGCATATGACAACAAAACTTTTGGAAGAAATGCAAATAACCAGACTATGTTATGATATGCTGTCAGCTACAGTTATAGATGGTTGTAGAGGGTGTCAGTGATATAACCTTTAAAAATGGTAAACCTTACTCTGATGTCCACTCAAACTGGAAAGAGTTCAGAAGATAAGCCCAGAGAGCACTCTAGCACTCAGAACATCTATCTCAAGGTGGGAGGCTGAACCCACACCCACTTCATTTTTCTGACAGAAGGGTAGGAAACGGATAAATCATCAGTTACAGATACCTACATATGGAAGGATTTATGCTTTCTTTCATCTAGCAGATGATAAATAGCTAGAAACTGTTCAGTTTAGAAATAGGAGAACTGTTAAATAGGAGAAACTGTTAAGTCTAGAAATAAATAAGGAGTACCATGACAATAATAAACATTGTGAAAATGAGTACAGAGGATACTTTTATTTGTGGGGAAGGGGGCATGCTAGGAGAGACTTTTCTGGTTTGCATTCTTCCATCAATGAAATTCCACACATTTACAAAGACTAGGAATTTAGGCTTGCTTTTTCTGGACAGCCATCATGACCAGAATCTGCACAGATTTTTCCACTATATACTTTTAATCCTGGGAACAACCAATGCTAACTTTTGTACTAGAGGTTCAGCTTCAGCAAAACTAAGACATTGACATGGGTAATCTTGGAATGGAAGCAACACTGCAGGGTATGAAGAAATCTTTTGATATAGAATGAAGCTGGATTTTAATCATCAAAATGTTAAGCTAGGGTGGATGAATTCAACTGATTATTACAGTAAATCTCCCAATTATAATCTTCTAGTGGGATTTCAGGGTCCCTTTCCTTTTGAAGTTAATTGAAGTTTTTTTTCACTGTCTTCAGTTGAAGAAAGATTAGGATCTCTTAATGAACTCTTCTGATAAATTAATACATGTGGATTATTTTCATCATATTTTACAGCATATATCTTCAGTTTCAAATTTATTCTTGTCTCATGTAAAATCTTCATTTTTAATATCGAGGTTAAACACTACAAAGTGACCTACTGACATCAAATTTACTGGAAAGGAGTGACATTACTGGATGTTGCTGACATGCATGACACCCTGCTTTTTGTCATCACCATTAAATGCTGGGCTTTAAGCTTATCATTTCTTCCTGCAGCAGGACCTCCAGAGTTTTTAACTGTATTTCTTCCCCTGTTTTAAGTGAATTTAAATGCCAGATAATCTTGAAGTCTTCAGATCTTTATTTCTTCACATAACAGAGTCAGAAATTGCCATATATGCTTTCTTATTACTACACAGAAAGTGTAAACTCTGAAATCCACGTGAGGTGTGTAGTGCCTAAGGCTTCCCAACTCTTAACTCTTGCTAGGAGTTCAGCAAAAGTGACAAAGCTGTAGCTCCACTTCACACTCAGTGCCTTGCTAACACACATTAGTGTTTGGATGGAGATCACCTCTACCTTCAACAGACTCAACACTCTGATGTTCATATACAATCTGCAGTAGAGGTCCTGTTTGCTACAACACGCAGCAACCCAGAAGATGAGATTGACCTTCTGGTTACCAGCTATTTGTGTTGGATTTCAGCCATAATGTGGACACATTCCCCATTAACTAATTCCTTTGCTCCTCCTCAACTTGTAAGACCTCCTAGAACATGCTCAGAGCCATCCTCATTCTTACCTTACTCCACCAGATACTATAATATAGTTTCTCACGCATGACAGCATGACAGTAAAGGCCACACTCAGACATCAATAGGTATAGTGTGATCAGATACCTACCCACACACTTGGGCTCTTTTGAATCCCACTGTGAGTTTCCCTGGCAGGTCAGCTTGGGGTTTCCTTCTAGTTCATAGCCCTCATTGCAGAACACAAAACACACTGTCTTGTAGGAGATATCAGATGTTGAGCAATTAATGTGTCCGTTCTCAGGAGCCCAAAGTTTGGGACATGTTCGAACTGCAAATGGAAAAAAAACAAATGTGTTTACTCTGCAGCCCTGAAAACCCAGGGAGTTACAAAACCTGCCCATATTTTCATGAGTGAGACGATTGGTCTGTATGCTATTTATGCTACATAGTGCAGATTTGGGGAGAGGAGATTCTGGCTGCTCAGCTAATTTCTTCGATTGGCTGACACCCAATTTTCCTGAAACACAATTCTATGTAGCACGCATGAAGTTAAGCACACAGTTTTCAACTCTATATATTTTTGGGGTTTATAACTCTTTACTCATGCCTGGGAGTTTCTTAGGAGACTTCTATCTCAAAAAGCTGGCATGGGTCCAGTGCTTGCCAGGGACAAGGCTAACAGGCACATGACTCTGTGCCACTGCTTGGGAACATTTTTCAAGTACTCCTAAACACATACAGTAGGCCCCCATGTTAGACTACACACAGAACACCAGATACGCATCATTGTCACTGACAGGAAGAACACAAGGCAATCCTACACAACAGTGTCTTCTACACATAAGTGAAGAAAAGCAAGAGTTTACATTGCTGATGCATCCTTAGTATGCCATCCATGCTGCTGCTCAGCTGTGCTGACCCCGTTACACATTCCTTTCTCATGTATATCTTGCCGTCTTTTCTTAGCATTACCCTCTTCCTCTTTATGCAGTATGCTCAAGTCCAGCATTTGTCCTCTTGCTGCCCTATTAGCAAGTCTCTGAGCTAAATATACATGCCAGGTCTTGGGACCCTGTTGAGTGAAACAGCTAAGCTCACCTACCCACTAGTGAGAGAGTGTTTACATGACAGCAAGCTCAAATGTGTAGAAGCATTTTCTCAACTGAAGCTAGTTGATATTGTTTTTGATCTTCTATTGTTATTATATTGTGACTGTGTTTTCCACAGCTTCTATTGAGCTTGCAGGCAGGGGCCAAGCTCTAATGATGTATGATTTCAGAGATCTGGATCACCTCTCCAGTGTGATTTAGAAAGCTGAATTCACCAAACAACCCATCCTCCCTGCCACTGGGTAGGAGACAAACCACTAGCCTTTTTCCAAATGCACTCAGAGCCAATTTGGCAACTTCTTCTCTTCTTCCCTGCGGATGTTTATTCTGCATGCTGATGAGATTTGAGATTTGAGACAAATCTCAAACAAATAAAGATATCCTGGGCTCTCCTTCAAATGAAACTGACTTGAACAAATGGCGATCACTGCATGTCCCTCAAAAGTTTCCATAAAAAAGTTATTAAAATATTAGTCTTTTTGGAGAATTTTTAAAAGAATCTGGGGTAGGAAAAAAATCTGCAGTTAAATGTAGGTGTATTGGATAGGAAAGAAAGACACTCTGATGCAGCTGATATATCCTCCATGTTCACAGTATGAAAATACTATTCCTCTCCTGTAGGCATTTCCTCTAGAAAATGCATTTAGAATTCCAGTAAAGATCATGACACTTCCATATTGCTGGTGGCATTTTGAGAAGAAAAGCAACTTTCTAATCCATTGTATTTTAACTGCAACACGGTGAAAAAAACATACACTTTACAGCTGAATCATACACATTTCGTGTAGAACAGGCATTCTCTTTTATGATTTCTATAGAGGACTTCAAACACCAAATCTGTGGTCAAGACAGCAAACAGCTTTGAAAAAAACCACCAAATTCTATAAGCATAATTGAGGAAACCTGAATGAATTAAGAGCAGCGTTATATGCCTTCATAAGTGGCAGAGAGCACTCCTCTGTAAAATTTCTTTAGTCACCTCCTCAGGAAGGAACGCAGAGCTGTAGTGCTCTTGCCTCCGCAGTGTTTCAGACACCAATATATGGTTTTATTGCATATTCCCTGTATCTCTAAGGTAAGAGGTGGTAAATGTCTATATTTTATGCTGGAGAGTAAGAGTGGTCTGTTCTTCTTCTGGATTTCTTTCTTGAATAGATATTCTTGCTTATAATCGTTTGCTTGGCCAAACAGAGATTCCAGAGTGTACAAGATCCATCTCCTGATTTTTTCTGAAAATATTTGGTAGTGAAAATGAATGCACTGTTTCTTTTAAGCCCTCATGGATGCTGTGTTTTGGAATAAAATGGATGTTGTCAAAATGCCAATCCAAAACTTTAGTAACTTGAAACCTGATTTAAAAGCTCTTCTTTCCACCACATTCTCTCACAGAAAGCTGAGTGGCCTGAACCCACAGCCCCATGTTCTCTGTACAGCCGAAACTCTTTGTGAAGCTGAAACATGGCTGGCTGTACCAAATGCTGGAAGAAATGCTTAAGCCATCATCAGAAACCTAGGAAAAAGGACAATGCTACCAGCTCACCACCGCTTTTTAAAAATGAGAAACTACTGATGAATTCATGCTAGTTCCCCACAATATATCTCTCGCAGAAATCTGGAACTGGGCCCATATTATCCTGGTCATGGTCTCAGACACAAAGCATCTTCTTGTCAGTTTTATATTTTCCGTGACCAAGAAATATTTCCACAAAGTCTATTAAAAAATAAATAAATAAAAGAACAACAACAGTATGTTCTGCCAGCTCTTGAGTTTTCTCCTAGTATGTGTTTCTGGATTAAATATACACTTTTTAGGGCTCTTTTCCTGGGTCACAGTTGATTGCAAGACATGATTGTAGTAATCACATTCCAATAGCATTGCAGTTTTTAGCTATCAGAGCAATTGAGGAATGTTTAATGTCAAAATCCAAAGTAGTATGGAGGGATTAGAATCCTTCCACTCTCTTCCTAATTTATGTGATAAAATAGTTTTGGGATTAACAAGACAGCTATAAACTGTGCCTTTGATCTTGCTGCATTTTATAGTCTGCAGGGATGAATAAAGAATAGCAGCTTCAGCACATGCAAAGGTAGGATTTTTTTTAATAATTATTATTTTTTAATTGGGAGACTTCAGCATGACGGAGAGTGACAGGAAAAAAAGCAAAAAGATATCCTTTCAGTGCTTCAAAGGAAATTAACCCAACACCAAGATAATGCATCAAGGCAGAATTTAAATTTCCTCCACTTTCCAGACAAATACGGCATTTAAGGAAGATCATGGTGCTTACACAAGCAGGAATACCCAGCAGGCTGAAGACTTTTCCGACACTTCAAAATGTTTTCCAAGTATTCAAATCTTACATTTGTTTTATATGTAGTGAAAGTGAAGAACCCTTTCTTTATGCTTGACTGCAGCTTCCTCCAGACTTCTTGGGCTGGAGGCTATTGTTTAAGAGCAGCTTTGATAGACCTATGCTTTCTCTTAGTAGCCTGGTCTACCTGAAGTAGCAAACATTTTGGGGATGTGATTTATCTTCCGAAAAATCAACCTGTCTAGTTTCTAATCAACCTGTCTAGAGGGAGGAAGAATCTAGTTTCTTCCTCCCTCAAGCAACTATCCAACATTTTATCTATATGAACTCCTCCTTACTGTCTCTTTCAGATTGAATGGAAGATATAAAGAATGCTTTGTCTGGGATTACCTGAGGCAGAGACTTGAAACGTAAGCAAAGGCTGCTATATAAAAATGCCCTCAAGATCTAGCTCAGATCCCTTCTCTCACATCATCATTTCCTGTTTTACCTATAAGCTGCAGAATTTGCTGTAGCAGCATAATGTGCTATTGTCTCTAGGGACATATCCTGCATGTTTTCCTAAAATCAGGGTCAGGGTAAGACTTGCAGTATGTAAGAAGCCACCAGCTTTGTCAGTCACCAGTTTCTAGGGCATCATACTGATGTCAGGCATATGCAACTTAAGTTGAACAGGTTGAAATACAAAGTGTGGGTGCTGAGGATGCCAATACAAATATTCTAAAATATCCGCACTTGATTTATCTTTGACTCTACTTTCTATTTTCACTAGTTTTACATAATGCATATATTAAATTCATAGAATTAGATGGAGAGAGATGTAAGAAAAGGCAGTAAAGACTCGCTTGCAGAAGACTGATTCTCAAGTAAGTATTGTGGTGGAGTTTACCTTTGGAATAATTTTTAACTTAAAGGCTAATGGGGTCAAACCTGCAATGTATAACTAGGTAACAAGCAAGGTAATACACTGTGAAGAACTAACCAACTGAAAACAATTCTACAATGCTCATACCTCTGCATGTGGTCTCTGAACCAGACCACTGACCATTTGCTTGACAAAGTCGGATGCTGCTTCCCACCAGATCAAATCCTGCTTTACATCGGACTCCACAGGCAGCATTGAAGTAGTTGTTGCAGACATTCTGGATAAAGTAACCATTTTCAGGGGGCTTCAGTTCAGGGCAGTGAACAACTAAATAATTAGACAACAACAATAGAGTTATGATGCTAGTTGGACAGCAACAGCAAATTTAATTTCCAGCTCAGCTTGCATCTTGGTGCTCTCGGGTTTTTTGGAATGATATTGTGAATTTTGCAAGCAGCTTGTATTTCACAGTGCCAAACCAAAAAATTGTCCAAGCACTGTATAATGCATTTCAGGAGTTTTATGTTCCTGGAACAGAAAACTTACCTTCACAAGTTTGTCCTACAGCACGAAAACCCTCCTGGCACGTACAGTCCTCAAGGGAGGTGCTTCCCGGTGGAGAAGTATGATTTTCATTGGGACATGGGAGACAAGTGCTGATTCCACCCGGTGAACCTTCGGGCTTGTATGTTCCTGGTGGACAAGCTGTTGAGCAAAAGAAGACAAGAAGAAACCAGTAGCATTGTTCTAAATTCTTCTAAAAACAGATTACACTATCAATTTTCTATCTTCATTAAAAATAGAATGTCTTTTTTAATGACCAAATATTGAAGAATTTGAGATACTCATGTTTCACAGCTAGCATCACTTTTCAGGTTTTTACTTTTTTTTCTTTTTTTTTTTTTGTCTTTATCTTTTCTTAATCTTTATCTTTTCTTAATCTTTATTGTCTTTTCTTTATCTTACATAGCTGGTGCAATTTGAAAGTGCCTTGTTCTCTGCTCAGGGCACCTGCAGAGTTCTTACAGAACTGAACTAAAGCCCATAAACTTAGTGAAGGTCTCTGAAGTAATTTCTGGGATTTGGGGGATTAAGTCTATGATTTATCTTCCTCCTCTAAAGCCCATATATCCTATTTTCTTTGATACATCCTGCAGTGATTTTATGAAAATAGTCTGGATTTAGAGCTTGTGTACAAAAACAGTTCAGATAAACACAACCATTCAAAACTACACCAAAGCTTAATGCATATAAATTCTTACTAAAACAAACTAGCAATCCCTCCTTGCATTTGAGCTACATATTATGATCTAAAAACCTTCTATACTTTCTATAATGCATAAGCCACAAGCAATAAAGCAATCAATCAAAACAATTGCTCCCAAAAGCCTTTGCAGTCATTTATATCCCACTTAATATTTTAACTCTATGTGCATGCTTATTTTAACTCATGTACATGCTTAAAAAGACTTAGCAGATGTCTTCAGAGGCAGGAAAATATGTAAGCAAGAAGGGATGAATAATAACACAAATTAAAAAAAAAAAGATGCTCCAATGAGTATAGTCTTGCTGAGGGGCTAGATACATTTTTCAGTTCTTTGCTCTGCCAGACTTTTTGATGGAACTTGACCAAATGACACAGGTCATTCATTTCTAACACAGTCATTCCTAAGACAGGAAACATGTACTTCTTTACAACCAACATGAGACAAGCTTTGACCCAGATCAAGGAAATGTAGGCAAAAATAAATGCGACAATTTCAGGAATGGCCAGCCAGGTCCAAACCAAATGAGACAAGCTGCTGATGCCATGAGAGAGAAACTGAAAAATGGGTAAAGCTCGGAAAATCAAGACAAGTCCACAACATGCCCTTAGGAACTACTACCTCTTTTCTTCGCCTCTCCTTTACAGAACAAGTATATGGAAACGATACCCCAAGCTCAAGACCTTCAGTTAGGATGGGTAAGGAATCTCTAATTTCATTAATTTAGTTGTCTGCAAATTTTCCCAATGCCCAAAATTTCTCTTGCAAACCACTAGTCAAGCTTTCATCTCCTGCTCTCACTACAGTTGCACCATCTGATGTAGCTTCGTATGATGTAAAGAGAAATGTACAGGTCAATGAACAGTTTCATTCTGTATCTCTAAGATGACTGGACCATAAATGTCGTCCAGTGTCTTCTTCCTTGAGCTTCTTCCTTAAGTTAGGCGTTAAAACACTTTGATGTTAGTCTTACTGATGTCTTGCCTTATTAATGAAAAAGAGTTTTCTGCCTTCTTGTGAACCACAACCATCTTCCTCACAGCCTATCCTCTTTCTCTCCTACCTGTCAAAGGAGATTTGACTTTTGTCAATCAAATTTTATGGATTACACCTTAAAAAATGAATCTGTGTGAACATTTGATGCTTTTCCGTCTCCAGAAAGTATGGACGCTTCAACGGCTTCCCAAAATAACAATTTTATTTTCAGGGAAGTTTGCAGTTTTATTTTGAAAACAGCAAGCAAAGAGGCAAGCAATTATGAGATGATTAAGGGTGCTGTAAACTCATTTCATATGTCTATATTTAAAGCACATTTTAGAAAATTAGTGAAAACAGCTATGCAATAAAGGATATAAGCCGAAGCATTTTGTGGGAAAAGGGACAGAAAAATGGAAATTTTTCATTTTTGTTTGTGATTTTTGAAAAATCACTTGCAAGGAAACTCTTTTACATGGCTCACCCACTCTTCCCATCCAAGACATTCCCCTCAGATTATAAGTGTTTCATTCCTCCTCTGGTTGATGTTCAGTGTCCCTGAAATGTTCCCTCATTGTGCAGATTGTCACCTCCAGAAAAGTTAAAATATCCGTAATATTGTCCTGCTTCTGAAGTTCTTCCTTCTGGCACTTTGTGGACGTCTCTGCACATCTCTATTAAAACTAATCTGTATCCAGCGGGAAGTGATTGTGTGCATCCAAAAGGACACAGAGAATAAATCAAGAGGGATTCTTGCGGGGACCTTGGCTCGGTTATGTGAAAAAGACACTCTCCAGTTAACAGCGAGTTCAGCCCTTTGTGTTCGCTATCTACTATAAAATAAGATAGTATCTAAAAAAAAATGTATTTCATTAAAAAAAGCAAAGCAAAATGCCAGCCTAACTTCCCTGTTATGGAAACACCACTTCTGATGAAAAGATTAAAAAATTAACAAGTTAAAATCTTCTCAAGATAAAAACATTTCAGTCAAGGAATATGCATGACAACACAAATATATGTTAAGACATTGTCTGAAGCTAAACAACAGGCCTGCAAAAAATCAGAAAATAGCCCTTCAAATTTAGTAGGAATTCTTGTGCTCTTCCTGCCTACAGACATGTCTAATTTAATATTCTAATCTCCAAGCATGAAGAATTTAACACGGAAAAAGTGACAACATAAAACCAAGTATGTTTCAGAGATTTCACTGAACATTTAACATGTTTTATGCAGTTTGTCTTTTTTAAGGCTGTAAGTAATAAAACCAATGTTAAACTTAAAGCAACTGCTATCGAACATACAGGGTATAAAACTCTAGTCTGGATTTTGAAAGGTAGAGATCAGGTATCAAAGAGCTCTACTGTGTATCATGCAGTCATAATTCCTTTTCTGAACATACAAGTGCAAATTTTAAGGATAAATTATTCTGCCTTAAAAATGTAAATCTTCTAAACTCCTGGGAGAGGAGGCAAGCTTAATTTCTTCTCCAATTACACTAGCATAACTCAGTCACAGAAGGGGAATTATTCTTGATTTATCCCAGTGTAAGAGAGAGGAGACTCAAACTCCATATATTTTAAAGATTAATTTGAGGGATTTCATATTTTCTTCAACACTTAATTTTTCTCACCAACTACATTTAGTAAGTAATCTCTGGCATGAGCTTTTCTTTTCACACTTGATGCTAATGAAGGATCCGATTAAGGTTTTATCTGTTGCAGGATATGACAGGAATCTGCTCTGCACTATCCTGCGCTCTCCTGCATGAACATGAACTATGCACAGCTATGGTGCTGATTGATTGTTGTCTACAATTTTCATTCTTCTTTCCATTTGTAAAACTAAACAAAATATTTTGAAGCAAATCATAATTAAAGTCTTGATTAATTCAATCCCCAGGCTTCCTAAATGAGGAAGTAAAGACTAATTTACCACTCAATTAAGCTGGTTTTATGCTGCTGTAATTACTTTTAGGTCACTATGTTGGTCAGCATTCAGTGTAGTGACATGGTAAATCTATCCCAAAATCAGAGCATTTGGCAGATATCTACTCTTATTTTGGTTTGTTGGAGCGAGGCAATGTATACATCACAAAACAATGAACAACAGTCAGTGGATACTTGTATTCCATTCTTCGCCTGCTTCATCCATTCCTGCTACTGAACATACATAGTCTTAGGATTTTTGTTTAAAAGCATCTTTGATATCTACATGGCTTCATATTTTCATTTATATTTGTGGGAGGTTGTTGGCAGAACCTTGTGAATCCCTAGAAGCATTTCAAATTATAGTCTGTAAGGTGAGGATAATCAAAAACTCAAATTAACTTATGCTCATCCCTTTAGAGGTGGAAACTGAGGATTTGGGCTATGTCTCTGCTTTACAATCTAAGATCCTCCTTGTGCTGTGGCAACACCAAAATAAATATGGAAATTGGAATGGAAGTCGCCCTGACCTTCACGCTTAGCATGTGTTGTGGTAGCTGTATTTATTTTATCTGCTCTGCTTTGCCATAATTCAAGTTTTAAATTGGGCATCATGGATTATATATTAAGCTTAGTTAAACTTTTTACTGAATAGAAGCTACAACCTTTATGAGGAACTAAGTACAAAGAAACTACAGTACACTACCATGTGCTAAATTTTTCTATGTTGGTATCTGCATCTCTCCCCCCATGACAAAATAGTATGTGATTAGATTTGCAGCCGGCCTAGGCACGCTATTAGGAGAAGAAAGGGGAACAAGGGGCTGCATTCCTTGTCACAAAGGCTTGCCAAGTAAAATATGCTTTGGAGGGGCTGTGCGTGGTGTTAGCTTAAGGTGGAAAAGAAAGGAATAGCTGCCTACGGTTGCAATTCTGCAACACAGGAGATGGAGGAACTCACTACAGACTGATCTGCCTGAGGCTTCTCCACATCCTGCTGCAACATGAGAGCATCTGGGATGTCCTATAACACGAGAAGGCTGTGCTTCCCAGGCCTCCCTCCTGGCTCTGAAAGCTGCTCTGTGCCTGCTGCACGTTTCATTTGTGAGTGGCCTCTGCAAAGGAAGAGCATGCAACAGTGAGAGGCAGGATTGCATGAAATTCCCCAATCTCCTGCCTTCATCATGCACCGTGCTACTTCCTGGCTGTTTCTGTAAACATTATATTTATCAACCATTTCAGGCACTCATGTTCCAGTGAAATTGTAATTTTCAGGCCTATTCTACAAAACTGAACCATGAAATGGCATTATGTGTTTTTTTTTCCTACTCCTTAAGTGTACAAGCCAAAAAATGCTCAGCTTGCGCCAGCAGAAAAGCAAACTAGTCTGGCAACTGAAATAGACCTCACTGGATCTGCACATGAAGACATTTAAGGCTGCTTCACAAAGACGGATCGCACACTGAGTCTGTGTCTTGCCTCCAGCAGTCATGGATTTTTTTGACACATTTAAGTTATCTGGAAGGTTGTTTGCTTAATCTCCAAGCTAGGTTTTGTCCGAACAGACATTCTGTGCCCATGCAAAGATGCTGGAAAGCTACAGGAAAAAAAAGAAGAAAGCCTTTGTCAGATACTGTGATCTACCCTTCTACAGTTTTCAACATGTATGGTGCCAAAAAGGAAACACGAACCAGGAATCCAACTAGGATTATAAGAAATATGCAGGGAAGTGGCTTTAGTTAAACATTTGACATATGTGACTTTTACAAACACTGTAAAAGAAAACCTTGAGCTTGTCTTTAACTGTAGGGATAAGAAGGGGATTTCTGCTAAATCTCAGCATATTTCCCCACTCTCTAATAATTCCTGTTATCCCCACCATGTGCTCTGCACTGATTTCACACAGCAAGTAACCTGCTCATCTGTCGTCTCCAGATCAGTTTTCCCTAAGAATCCCTTTTCACAGGAGCACGATTAGCAATTTAACAAGCCACACGTCTTGTCTGTTCTCATTAGATGTGTTTTTCCTTCATCTCTCTACTACATTTCAATATTCCCTTTACCTGCTGGGGGTGAGCTGGCCAAATGAAATCAGGAGTTTAGCCACTTGTACTCATGAGAAGGAAAGATGGGACAGGTTCTCCCAACCTTTGCTATTAAGTTTATGGATGTCAAGCTACTGCACTATAGCGAGGTTCAGCCTTTGGATTAAAGCTTTGGGAAGATCTACCTCTAGATTTTATTATTCTTTAAGCACTTCAAACAGTCATAACAAAGTTTCAGCAGAAATAATGTGCTCCTGATAACTAAGAGGATCTTGGATTCTCTCTCACAGGGCAAAAGGACTGGAAAGTTGCCTGGAAGGAAGCAGTGAACATCTCCTCTTGGTGTCCAAAGCACATACACAGTGCGGGAGCCTGCTGAAAAACACAGCAATGCTGAGAGCAGCTGGTAAGAGTTACGGTTCCTACAAGGCTCCTCCTCGATAGGGAGGTCTGGCCCTGAGCCGCAAGTGTGCTGAGATTCCCAGGACAGGCCTGGGGCCTATGCGTTTAAATAGGATTACTGCAAAGCAATGTTTCTGCCTGCACAACAGCTTCCCCAGTAACAGGAGTACAGAAAACCCATTCATGCCCAGTTTTAGTATTTTCTTTAAATCACATCATACTTAAAAATGTGTTGAATATTTTGATTCATACTTGAATAGAGGGGCAGCACTGTGATACAGAGTTTCAAAGGCTTTTAAAATATTTTACAAATATTTTACAAATATGAGGTTAAAACTTAGTTCCTCTAAGGCGCAGAAAAATAAGGACTACTATATGGGTTGTAGAAAGGGTAACTTCTTTCTGTATCTCATACCATGTGCATCACTCAGATGATAAAGAAAATCCTGATTCTAGATACTGCCTTCTAACTTATTTTTACAAACAAGCCTATCCATGCTTCATTCAAGCTATAAGCTCTCATGATATGCCTTGACAGCTTGTGCAATTTGTGCCATTTTGCACAAAGTATCATTTTGCTTGATGTCAAAATGGAAGGGTCAACTTCAGTTGGTTCTGGAACTACAGAAACTAGAGGCATAAGAAATTAAAGCCGGGAACACTACAATGTATAGATATAATGCCTTAGCTTCTACACATGCATTCAGCAGTGCAAGGTGTGTAACAGTCTGTGGTGGGTGACACAACTGAGTGGGTGTCCTGAGTGAGCTGTGATGGGTGACAACCTGCGCTTAGTAAAGGACCACACAAACTAGCACGATTTACTGAGGCAAAGCTCTGGGCAAGTTAATGGTGAATCTCAAGGAACCTAATTCTGGTTAACTCCTTCCTGTATGGACTAGATTAAAATGAAGTGGCACTTTAGACAGTGTTTACAGGTTTGCTATCTGCGTAGACATCAAATCCAGCCTTGGTGATGCCTTCGAAGAGAATTCCCAGGGAAAAATGGATCTATTGACTGCAAAATCAACCTATGCCAGCTGAGGTCCAGCCAAAGCCACTGTTCCCATTTACACGGCACTTTGATTTCTAGAGCTTAGATATTGATTTATAACCTTCTGCTCCTGAATATTTCTAACACATTCTTATATCATGCTAACGGTGTACAGCAAATTCCAAAAGCATAGAAAGCTCTTACTGGGGAATTGAATTAGTTAATTGTATGAAGTTAGCCATACAAGTGGATATCACTTACTAAGTATTTATATAGGTGCAGGGCTTTTTTCCCCAAAACTTTGTTCGCAACCAGACTCTAACTCAAAGGCGGAAACAAGAAGTCAGTGCTGAAGAATCTTTGCTCAGAGTACAGCTATTAGAGAGTCGGCTTGTCCGGACATAGCCTCCACACACTCACAGATGTACATTCCTCAGTAAACCTTGTGTCACTGCTGGCGTGACAGCGTACGGAACTGTAAATAATCCCATTTTAAGTGTGCTGGGTCTCTGGATTGCGTCCTACAATTTAAGTACATTTTATTTTTGCTGACAAAAAGGGTCTGGGTCAGGAATGAAAAGAGAGGGCCAAGAGAAAGATGCATTTGCAGAGAGGGATACAGATCAGATATGAGGGAGCAAAGCCACTCCATACTTTTCATTATTTTTCCATTACCCTGCATTTTTACAAGAAATCCATGCATCCATCAACTTCAGGACAGAGTGGATTAATGAGTAGCTGCTAGAAGCTCAATGGGCCAATACGATCCTCAGACCAAATCTCAAGTGAGAGTGCTTACTCTCTCAACTTCAGAACAGTGAAAAAGTTCTACTTGTTTTTATTTAACTCATTTAACTTCAGCACAATCCCAAGGAATGCACAGGAAAGCAAGAACATTTATGAGCTGTGACTACCTAGAAAGGGAGAAGCCTGAACTGGGGCTGAGGAGAAAAAGGCTCCTTAGCAGCCTCTTGATGTGCTGATCTGTGCCCAGAGGAAGAACTGTTTGGATCTGAGAACCTACTTCACAGCTGGTGACTCTTGGGGCACCCTGAAATAATGACATTAGAAGGACAACACAACAGATTAACTTCTGCTAGTATTTCAGAGAGGCACTAAAATAGAAGATGGGGATAAAAATACAACATCACACAGCACAATATGTTTCTAAAGACAAATGCATCCCTTCTTGTGCAAGATGTCTTTCCACTATGTTCACTTATTAATCAACTGTCACTGCAGTCATTCTTGGTGCTTCCCAGTGGGAATCCTACAGAAAAATTAACTCTCTGATCAACCTAACAACGTAGGAACAACAGGTTTTTAAAAGAGCAGGAAGCTATATAAGGAATCCGTGAGGAAATCTCAGAGACTCCCTATCTTCAGAACTTCTCCTCCTCGTTCACGGAAAGATTGCATATTTGTTCTCTGTCAAAATGTTAGCAGAAACTGACACAGTCTTGTATTGTTTCACTATTCCCAAGGGATATATTCTCTTTCTGCTGTCTCCCTTGCCATCCACTCCCAGCAGTGATTGCTGCATTTGATTGAGAATAACAATAATAAAAAAAGACCTCTGCTTCTATCTCCATTCTTTGCAGATCAGAATAGCTCCAGTTGCTGAATCACAGATGGGGAATGTAGCAAGTAAAAGCTATTATAAACAGGAAAGTGAAGCCCTTTCTGCCAGACCCTCAATAAACTGTCACTACTGCATTAAGTGCCAAATTTGGCCTCTTTTCTACATCCCTTATTTTTATCATTTAAATATACTTTTCAACAACAGTGATTATAGTCCTATTAAGTAACATTTCTGAGCAGTAAAGATATAGTGCATGGCTGTGCAGATGGAGACCATATGCCACTATTTCCATGTTTATTTACTTAGCAGCCCAGGGTGAGAGTCAGACAATTTTTGGTTAACTTAAGAGGGCTGAAGCACATGCAGTGGCTCAGGCCAATAATCAGACAATAAAATATGATGGTTTTGCCAGTACTTTTTTTCACATATTGTGAAACTGGAGCAGCTATTTCTGTTTTGAGCTCAGGATACTCCTGTAATCTTGACAGTTTCTACTTAATTCCTGGAATCATTACTGATACCCGTGATTTACTGTGAATAAAACCATAATTGCCATTCTCCTCTCTTCAGGCAAAATTCTTATGGAACCCGACAGAACCCCCTGAATTCTTTTAAAATGATCTAAACTATGTAAAGCAAAATAAAGTCTCGTTGATGGAAAGAAACACAGCTGAGAGAACAACTTGATCACTATGGTCAGAATTAACTGCTGCTTGCTCAGAAAACATTTGGAAATCTGTCTGTTTCTCAGTTCATTTCCCTTATTCTCCCTTCTGTCTCTGCCTGTTTCTTAGGACAGCAAGAAAATCTTTTCTCCAGAATGGTCCTGACTCTTACTGAAGCAGTGTTTACTGGAGGCAGTAGGGTCACCTCAGACTGAAACTGAAGAAATCTGCTCTAAATGCTTAATCCTGCTGCCTGCCAGCAATGCACACTTTATTATCACAAAGCTAGAGGCCTTTAGATTATGTTTCAGGACCAAAACTAAATACACAATATCAATCCTAGGTCTAGTGATACATCTCCGTGTGGAGAGCCACCATGAAACATTCTGGCCACCATCTCTGTCCCACTAGACTCTTCTACCAGGTCTCTGCCCTTGCCTTCTGCAGCACAGGAGATCCTCAGGAGGATCCCTACAACAGGAACCCCTGGCTGGTGAATTAGAACGTTTACAAGATCCGTTCTTGCTGCCAGTGTTGACCAAACATGCTGAAAAAGCAACCTGTGACATCCCCAGGCTTTACTCAAGTGCAGTCTTTTAAACGAGAATTAAATACTCTGCTACTGCTGCCCTAAAGGGAGCAGGGAAGGAGTGGAGTAGGATTTCTTCAAGAACTCTTTGATGCTCAGTCTCTCTATTCATGAAATAAGACAAGTGTTCTGCATCCTACTTCTCCATCCAGCTTCTCAGCCTCAAGGGTATTTTGTCTGCCTTGAAGAGATAGAATCACTTGTCCTGTTTCTAAATGACAGTAAAGTTATTTGTACATTTCCAGATGTAAAAGATCTGTCACACTGCTGGTTCTACCTTTCTAAGTTCATGCCCTTTTCTGAGCATTTCCGCCACAAACCTTTATACCTGCACAAATGGAAAATAAATAGGTGAGAACATTTTAACTGTGGTCTGAAGTAAAATCAAACTAAACAAACCAAAATAAAACTAAACAAAACTGAACAAGACAAACAAACAAAAACGTAAGCAGCAATAACAATTAAGTCATTGCTTAATGGATCTACTAGGACTTTCAATTATTCACTCAATGAATTTTAGCTAGGAAGTCTATTCCTAGGCTGAATGTGATTCCAGTTAGTTGTGTTTACATAATAATTAGTATTGTCCAGAAATATCCTGTTTTTTTCCTGAATTGGAGCCAAGTATTTCTGCACTAATTTTTTGTGCTTTTGCAGACTGTGAACCTGTGAAGGATACAAGTGACAAATGATAAACTGCCTCTCTGACACAGAAATGTATGAGGCTTTGCATTTTCTTTTTCTTTTTCAGCACAAGAGGCCTCCCTAAAACGATCCTAAAAGTAAGGAGAATAAATCAGTCTATAGTATCACTAGAGATTAAATTTAAGACCATACAGACTACTTTGCAAAGTGTCATATTCACAGACTCTGAACTTTAAGAGTTGTCTGTGCTTTGGCCTCAGGGACAAAAAAACTTGCAGACAAGTAACAGCTGTAATCCATCTCCTGTATTTTGATGGAGAGGGTGTCAAAGAGCAGATGGGGAGGAAGAAGACAGCACAAGGCTTCCCATCTCTTCCCACTATGCAGGTGTCTTCTTGCCTGTGATCTAGTGGAGCGGTCCTCGGCACCTGCTGAAGAGCTGCTGGTGAAGAGCCACCAGGGGAATGAAGACGGCAATGAATCCTAGTAGCTGTCAGAGCAGGCGGCTTATTTTTTATGGTTGGAAAAGACCTTTAAAATCATCAAGTCTAACTGTCTGTGTTAGGATAGGACAGCCATTTGGGTGGATAAGCACTGGAAAAAGAGTGGCAATGTCCCGTGCTGAGAGGTAGAGGTGAATAGAGGTGAATACCTCCAGCTGCAGTTGTGTTGAAGAGCCACTAGCAGAGGATGTGTCAGCATCAGTACCTGGTAGGGTAGCTCTTGGTCAAATTTCTTGTGGCCACATTTCCACTGCCCTAATGTCTTTGTATGGTAGTCAGAGGATGCGTTACTGACCTACCTAAGAAACTATTTCAGAAGATGACATTGTTTGTCAAACTTGCAACAGAAATAGAGAAAGAGGCTTAGAGGGCTACGGGACATTTTTAGGTGTGCAAGCTTTACTAAATCCAAGAGATAACAGTGTAAATCCAAAAAAAGAACAAGCTAAAATACACACAGCTGTTTGAGTGTATTATCATGAGCTTTTGCAAGTACTCCTTAGGTTCTGCACTGACCTCCAGGGCTCCTCAGTCTCCTACAGCCCCTCCTGTGCCTGAGAAAGTCAAGAAGATGTAAAACGCTTAAACTAGCTAGATGCTGCACTTAAACATACAGAAGTACTTCTAGTCCTACAAAGGCTTCACACAGAAGATTCTGAGGGCAGTAGTTGGGCAAAAATTAGAATAAAAAGAGGGACAAGAACAGAAAATAGAGTAAGGGGTCAATTACATTTTCCTCCAAAGCCACAGCAGTTCTTATGCAGGAATAAAACTATGAATATAAATATATGCCATTAAGTTAATGAGCTTCAATGGTATGTCCCAGTCGTGTGCTGGGACAGGCCGTTTCCGTGTTGCAGCAAAACACTGATGTTTCCTGTCTCTCACTCTTTATAATTTTTCATGCCACCTGTCCTTGTTTCCAGATCACGGGTTTTGGTTTTTTTTTTTTTTTTTGCACAAGTGTAGTCAGAAAAGCACTCAAGTGTTACAAAGCTAAAAAGACTAGGCTGTAACAAAACTTAACAACAGCAAAAACAATGTAGTACTCTGACTACTCTATAAAACCCTAATCAACACATATACTGAGATGAACAATAGTAATCTCAGTGGAAAAAAAAATACAGAACTAACAGCCAGAATGCAAAAAAAGTTGTAGTACTTTATCTTCGAGTATTCTCATTTGAGAAACTATACACTGCACAGAGATGGAAACTGATCACGGGTGTCGACTATGGCATTTAGAAGGGAACACCCTTTGTTTGAACTTTATGGGCCTTAGACACATCTATTTCTTAGCTATCCTCAGAAGGTTTCTTCTGTTCTCATGGAAAAAACAGCACATTTGCCTCTTGGCCAGGAGCAGGAGCCAGATCATAAGCTGCTGCAATAGAACACAGCTCTGCAAAAAATCTGTGCAGCTGCAGACACCTACACAGACGGAGAATCTGCCCTTTCGCCATTGTTCATGCTAATGAAAGACTCCAGCTTGGTGCACAATGGCATTGGTTTTTGTTTCAAATAGGTTCAGACTGTAACTACAGATTAATTATAGGTAGGCTATATGATTAATTAGATTATACACACTTCTGTAAAATTAGTCTTCCCCAGCTTTCTTTTCTTTTTTCACTGAAAGATTATTCACCACATTTTTATGGAGCCCAGTACTACAGGAAAACACTTCATGTTTAATAAATTTCAGCCTCAGGAGAAAAAAACTGTTCAAACTACCTACAGATGTGAGTCCTACTTAAGCATCTGCATTGGAAGCCTAAGTTGCTTGTCTGGCTTTGTTTTGCATGGTAACAAATTAAACCCTAGGGTTTCGGCCTGAAAAAATTCCCATTTCTGTGGGAAGTCCTGATCTGGCTATCACCAAAACACCAACAAAACCAGCACAAACCAATTTCCTGTTTAATGAAACTGGCCCATATTGCTGCTCTCTCCTCCTATAGATAAACTGTGCTATGCATTGGAATGCAAAATTATGCATTGCAGTCAGCACCTTCTCTGGGTGAGAAACCTGGGCCGTCTGCAGCAGATTGTTATGGCAATAGGAAAAAACAAGGCTGCTCACAAAGCTGTTCAGCAGCCTGAACTGCTCCTCTCCTTTCAGGTTCAAGAGAATATCTGGTAGGTAGATTTATTCTATCATAAAATCCTATCATAAAAATGCCTGCAACCCATCCATGCTACTTCTTTTCAGAGCTGAAGGTGCTGCCTTGCAATGGCTAGACAAGTTCTTTTTCCAGCCCACTCTGCTGGTACCTACCATCCTTGTCAGAGAGTGGCCAAAGTTTGCAGTGTTTCTTAGTTCCTGCATCTGACGAAAAGGAGATGGACTTCTAGAAGAAGGAAACAATGCAGGTGCAGGGACAATGAGTGAGGGCTTCCCTCCTGAAAGAGGATGTGAAAGGATCTGAGCAAGCTGACAGTGCAGACAATTCTGCTAGCCAGGATGAACAGAAGAGGCAGAGGAGTTGCCATCACATTCCTTCTCTCCCATCCTCCTTCCACTTCTATGATGATGATATGAAATGGAGCAAAGGCAGTGGAAGGAACATCTGTATTGCCTTCTGCTGAAACTCCCCTTTAAAGATTTCATTTTGGGAGGAAAACTGAAGAAATTACTTTCTCATCTGTGGGACATGTCCTAATGCACTTTATGCAGCTTTGCTTTCATGTTTTTGCTTCCTTAGAGCTGTAACTGTGCAAGCCCAGTGCAACATGACCAGCTCTGAAAAATGACAAAATGATGCGCACTGCATTCTGTACATAGCACCTTCTTCATTCTGCCAGAAAAGCAGACACTGTCTAATGTGTCAAGAGGAAGATTATAGAGATGATACTTTGCAATGGGCACTGATTTGACTACAGTGAACATCACAGCAACAAGCATTTAATAATAAAACGAAAATATTCCTATCCTCAGTATTCTTTTGTAAATGAATTCTGAAGGGACTATTTTGATCAAGTGGCACAATGTAAAATCTATCTCCAAATGTTTCAGAACAGTCACTGCCTGATCTTGTCATGTGAAGAGTGCTGTGCTCCAGCCTGGTTAAGGAAATCAAGTCTGACGTGTCTTTGAGAAAAACTGAAGATGCCAGGACTCTCAATACCCACTCAGAACCTCAGAAATATAAGGGTTAATGCTTAATCTTGATTTAAGCACAGCTCAAACATAAGTCCTGGGAATGACTTAAATACTTAAAGTTGACACTCTGGAGCCTTGGAGGGCCTCAAGATACAAAATAATTAAAATAAGCTCTATGTACAAGTCTTTTAATTTCTCACTTTAGAAATTAAAACTGTTTGCTGTATATTTTCACCTTATTTTTTTTGGAATGCACTTGAACTTTTTCACATAGTCTGTTTTTTTCCTTCATTACAGATATGATCTACTTAAAGGCTCATGGAATGCTAAAACGTCTGCTTTTAGTTTGTGCTATTGGCACAAGTTCAGGCATGCATATCTGTACATATGCATGTTTGTGTGCATATACATGTAAGTATGTGTGTGTATTTATATATATATATATATATATATATATATATATATATATATATGAAAACATCCAAGCTATATGTATTTTAAAAAACGTTCAATGCAACGTAACACCAGGTAATCCATAAAAATAGTTGAAGAATGTTTCAGTAAAGGCCTTTTAATTAAGGGATTCAATGCACAGACAGTGATGCCATTTAAGTGCATGTCATGATTAAAATCTTGATTCTTGAGTCTGTGTGACCAAAATTTTATTTAAGTAGGCAAGTTAAATCTTAGCATAAACTATGTGAGAAGTTCATAACATCTGGGCATCTAATGAATTCTTCAGGCCACTAAGGAAGACATGGTCAGGACAAAATTCAGAAAACTACCGTTTAGCCTATGCTAGCTTGCACAACCAAAAAAGGTTCGTTTTTAGGCAGATGTAATTTCAACAGTGGAAAATCACATTTAAGATATGATGGCTTACTTATTATCCATTTAGAGACTCAGAAAGAAGCCCAGGCATAACAGCTAAGGTTTACTAGCATGATCTGACTAAAGGCCAAAACTATCCATGCTGCATTCACACTTGGGGCCTGCGCTGTGATGGCCAATGCTAATGGACGTATCCATGGCCAAATGACAGCTCTGGCTCTCCAGGGCCTGTGTAAGTCTGTTCTGTGCAGAAAGCTGGAATCAATTTCTACGTGCTATCTATTTCTATTCAGAGAATGGTTTCTGCTCCTCTCAAGCCCTCCAAATGGCAGATTTTTCTTCTCTTTGGCACGTGGCTTGACTACATGACATTCTGAAGTAAGCAGAGCAAGTCATTTCTGAGACAAGAAGGAAGGGAAATTGTGCTATAATTTTTGTCAAACTGGTTTCAGAAACATCTCTGTGATTATCATGGAAGCGTCTGTTTTGGAACAGAATCTCCATGTTCTTTTCTAAAGCCTCTGATGACATCTATTTGGAAAGGGTGAGGTGTTTATTAATGCTGCAGGAAGAGTTAAAATTCACACCTCTCTTTTTCAAGACAGCACATGCCAAAATTGAATTTGGGTTTTCACCTTCATTCTGCAATGTCATTTTTAAAGAAAATGAAATGGTGTGGGTCTGCAAAAAGAACTTTTCTAGTAGTTTTTTTTGGTTTGCTTTAGAGTTTTGTCACTTCATTTTAGTTGAGTTTTATTTGCAAAAGAAACAAGTTGTGTGGTGTAGCATTAGAAAAATCCAGTATTCCAAAACATAATTAGGCACAGTAGCTACCATGCTGCTTAAAGTGACACACAGGTCCTGGAGAACAGAGAAAAATGAGTCACACCATTCCAAGGACCTAACCCAAAATACATTAATATTACTAAAGATGCTCATTCAATAGGTTTATCAGGACTACAGATACACCAGCAGCAAATCAGGTCATTTGTTTAGCTAAAAAAAAAAATTGATCAACAAAAGTACCTCTTCTACTGTTGCGTAGGCAGAAGAGTTGGTTAAGTATTAAAACTTCCACATTTTATAAATGGGGTGGCAAGTTCATTGCTTGGCTTTAAGTTAGGTAGAAGAATTTGTACTTGAACTGTCAAAGCAAAGTAGAAAATACTCTATTTTAGGGTCAAAATTAGGGGCCAAATGCTTCTTTGTCCAAAAAAGACCTTTAACTTTTTGAAAAGCATGTCTCGGTGTAAAAAAACTGTAAGAATATGATTTAATTGTTTTCCACACATCTTCTCCTCCCCCAAAAAAACGCAAGAAATGCCATTTACTTCAATCTTGAACATGATTGAAGAACAGTCAAAAAGTTTATGATGAAAATTAATGTAGTGAGTTTCCATATATCTAACTATATTACTCGTCTTTGTCAATATCCACGTCTTTCACCAGTTCATCTTTCAGTATCCTTGGGAGAAAAACACATCAGTTCCTTCTATACTTATTCATCACAGTGTTATGATATCCTCACTAGAAAAACACATCCAATTGAATTTCTTCTGTTTACCCATGGTGATGTTATGTGCAAACTAGTATCCATAAAAAGTCAAATATGATTATTAGAAAAAAAAATAAAGAATGATGGCATGGAAAATTCTTCCTGATAATAATCAAGCATCAATTCAGTGGTGCTTAGTCATGGGTGTGTTTTTTCATTCCTCCTCTTTCTTGAGATCTTTGCTTTCTTATTTTCTCCTTTCACAACAGCTAATCATGTTAAGAAAGCATATTCACATTAGAAACTCAATGTATTACTACAAAGTAGCACAAAAAAACATTTCTAACAGCAGAAGCTTCACTTGGCAATTTTTAAAAATGAAATAATTTAAAATAAAAGAGTAATATAAATAAAGCTATTATAGATATTTAGCCTTCTTTCCTTCTTTGTATTGACCATTGGAGACACCATCGGGATTAAAGTTCCTCCTAATTGACCAAGTAGTAATAAGCTAAATGTAAAAATCTACTTAATAAAAACAAAATAATCTGCAAGTAAAACAGTAAATATGTTTCCTTTCCTTTCCTTTCCTTTCCTTTCCTTTCCTTTCCTTTCCTTTCCTTTCCTTTCCTTTCCTTTCCTTTCCT
>JAUBOD010000255.1:449489-459842 GCA_032353885.1 Nothura maculosa | reverse complement strand
ACCCTGCGTGTGCAGGGGGGTTGGACTAGATGATCTCTGAGGTCCCTTCCAACCTTAAGCATTCTGTGATTCTATGAAAAATAATATTTTCATAGAAGAAGAAATCTACAACCTGGAAAGAGATAATTGAAAAGAAATGTGATAGACAATAAGTTAGGAGAATAAATGAGGTGATGAGTAAGGAGTGACTTCACTACTGCTACCAGTGCCAAGAGCAGTGACATTGAATGAAATGGTGGAGACCTGGTTCAAGAGATGATGTGCAATAGAAGAGTGTGTTCACCAGCAGTGGAGCTCTATGGCAGTACAATGCATATTAAAAAACTGCATGTGGAAAATACTCTGGAATAAAAATCCATCTCAAACTTTAAAACAGCACAAAGGTACCACTGCCATCTCAGAAAACTTCTGACTTGAATACCTGAGATTTTAGGAGAGTATGTATGACAACTGTCCAAATTTAAACTGTTCCCTAAAATGCAGCAATTGAGGGAGCATGGGAAGAGAGGGAGAATTTTAGTGCCAACAGATTCTTAGTCTAATCTGATGTAGCTAATTTTGTATTGCTGTAATCCCTCTATCACTATGAGAGTTCATATGCACATTACTGAAAATATCATTTTGAAATCTAGCCAAGACAGCAGCAAAGCTGCAAAACCTTTCAGAATTACTGTAATACTCATCTAGGACAAAAACCTTTCAAAAAACACTGTGTCAAGACCAGGAAAAAACATAAGACTGGAGAAAGAAACATGCTTCCGCAGAAAAAGTATGAATTCTATCAGAAACTTCAAGAACAGCAGGAACATCAAGCACTGAGCTCAGAATGGTAAAGGGAGATGAGAGAAACTACAATGAAAACAAGAAAAATGAGAAGGTACAAGGTACCTCTTTCTTTTCACATTAATGAGGATGACATCAAGACATCTCAAGCAGCAGCCAAGTTGCAACACAGTGATAACTTGGAGTAAGTATCAGCCTCCATCATCTCCCTGTACTGCTGCATCCCTTCTGTAATGGGAGGCACAGTCACCTCCTCAAGATTTTGCAAACACCATCTCACATGTGCTGAGGCTTAGGCAACCCTTCCATGTCCACCTTGGCAATCCATCAGGAGCTATAACTCACAGGAAAGAAGGCACGCTGTACTTTGGGCTTGGCTCCGTTGACCACTGGATTTCAGACTAAAGATATATATTTTGCAGCAGTTAAGCCAGAAAGGCTTAGTTTGAGGTAAACTTATCATTTTTCTTAGCATTTTTCTTAGTAAGAACTTATAAGAACTTAGCATTTTAGCAGTCTGACCCATTTGGTTCAGGTATCTTCTTTTTTTCTGGGTAAATACGATCCTCAGTGCGCATGCTCTTTCTGTTGTGGTCTGAAGTGTTTCCTTTCCTGCATCATTATCAAAAACTAAGTTATACTAAAATTTGAGGAAAAAAATACAAATAAACATCAGGAAATTCAAGCTGAGACTGGATGTTCTGACCTAATCCTTCCATGCATATTCAGGCATAACTCTCATTCATTACTGATGGGAATACTGCCAGAGTAAGGACTATGTAAGAAGGGCCCCAAAACCTGCAGTAACATCAAAGAGTAAAATCAATGTAGTTGGGACAGTTTACACCATTTTAGAATTCCAACTTTGAATTTGAAGCAATTCACCTTAAAGTTATAGCTGTATTCTTTTGCGTCTTTCTGTCTTCACATAAATATGTGCATATCAGTGATGGCCCCCAAATTATCCAGTTGCCATGTGAAGAGGCAGCATAGCACTGTGACAACCCCTCTTCCTCATATGCTCCCCTGCACTGCTCCTTGTGTGGACTCTGCACAGTCACCACTTAATTCTACCTCCATCTCTTGCCATTTGTATTCTCCCTTTTGTCTACTTGACACAAAGTTTTGCCAGCACTTGTGTCACCGGAGCAATATTATGTGACTGACATTCCAGTACAGATTAGGGGTGGACATGATGGAAAGGAGCTCCACGGAGAGGGACCTGGGAGTCCTGGTTGACACCAAGTTACCATGGGGCAGCAGTGCTGGCGTGGCCAAGAAGGCCAATGGGCTCCTGGCAGCATCAGGAGGATGTTGCGAGCAAGGGGAGGGAGGGGATCCTGCCCTTCTGCTCAGATCTGGGGAGGCTGCACCTGGAATGTTGGTGGAAGTTCTGGGCTCCCCAGTGTAAGAGGGATGTGAAGCTTCTAGAGAGGGTCCAGTGGAGAGTGACAAAGATGATTAAGAGACTGGAACATCTCTCGTATGAGGAGAGACCGACTGAGTTGGGCCTGTTTAGCCTGGAGAAGGGAAGGCTGAGAGAAGATATGATCAACATGTGCAGTATCTGAGGGGTGAATGTAGGGAAGAGGAGACCAAACTCTTCTTGGTGGTGGCCAGTGAAAGGACAAGGGGTAATGGGTCCAAGTTGAAACACAGGAAGGTCTGTCTTCATGTGAGGAAGAACTTTTTGACTGTGATGCTGACAGAGCCCTGGAACAGGCTGCCTGGGGAGGCTGTGGAGTTTCCTTCTTTGGAGATTTTCCAAACTCACTTGGTTGCAACCTTGTGCCCCACGCTTGAGGTGTCCCTGCTGGAGCAGGCGGGTTGGACTAGATAATCTCTAGAAATCCCTTCCAACTTTAACCATTCTGTGATTCTGTGATTCAGTGATTCTGTGTCATTCTGTGATTTTGTGACTGCAAAAGAGCAGGGAGTTAAGTGAACCTACCTCAGTCAACTCATGCTCCCATTGCTGCTGCTATTGATGTTTGCTGATGGATGAATTGTGTGCTGATCAATGGACCAAACAGGCTCATTTCAGGATTCTCAGCTGAAACAAAAATAGAAGATGATTTTTTTTCATCTTTAAGTGTTTTTGTTTTACTGCCAGAACTTGCTTTCTACATCCTATTCTCAGTTACTGTTTCATATATGCTTGTATAGCAGCAAAATAATTTAAATAATATTTTACAACTGTTACATTTTAATAAAATAAGAAGGAAAGTTCTCCTTAAGTTAACATAGTGAGTTAATTACATATTTCCTGCAGTCTCTTCAGAAAAATGTGTTAAGGAATGTTGCCATTACTATGCCTATTCAACTATATCCTATAATTTCCCTGAGGTGATATTCAGGTCTTTCTTAATGATTCTTACTTTTCCTAAATTAGCCATAAGTTCCTAAATTTTCCATAAATTAGCCTCATCTTTTCCTACTATAGAGAAGGAAGCAAGGATGATTATGGCCAGAAACAAAGCAATTAAGTCGATTACTACATCTTTACCATGTGCATGGTAGATGATTAGCTATGTAGGTTTGGCAAAAAGCCAACCCATGCTAAAAGATCAACTTCAAAAAATTTCCTGTATATTCCACAGTTATCATTCTATAGAAAAATGGTCAAAAAAAAAAAAAAAAAGTAGAATCAAAAGAGTGTGCATGTTTTGCTGGATCCTTAGCAAGGACTATTTTTGCCATCGCTGGGGATAAAACAATACATTTTCCCTTAAGTCATTAGTATTATGTAAGAATTAAGCTGTGCTGGAAAGTCATATCAGTCCTAATGTTAGTATTTTGCCATTTTGTAAATTTGGTCTACTTAACTGCACCTTAGTGATCAATTCTTTTCCTAGGCACACCTAACTTAAACTATACTTTTTTTAAAAAAAATATTTTCATTTTGGGCTTCAGTCATGTTTCCACTGAAGTTCATGGCTTTAAACTCAAATTTATTTATTTTTACCTATTTTGTATTTGATTTTAGTGATTTGTTTTTAAAAAAACTGCCTTTGAGGATGGATTTGGTTGAAGGCTCTGCATTATCTTGCAGCCATGACATGATCTTTGCCATCTGTGAAGACAACGTCTTTCCCTGCACTAAGCCATGTGGAGGAAAGAAGAAAGGCTGGGAGAGGGAAGAGATTTAGCTTGGTATAACCAGCAGTGCAGATCTTCCATCTCCTTCCACTGTCTCCCATTCTCAGCTGCACCAGGCTGCAGATCTGCTATCAGGGCCACATACTAAGCAATGACTATGTTTCTAAATTGAGACTCTGACAGACTTACTACCACTGCCAGCTTTGGAGCACTCATCACAAGGAGTTTTATAACTCCAGTTTTCATAGGAGATAACAGCAGCCATGTGGCAACTCAGCAAAGTCTCATAGACTTCTAAAGCTTCTGTCAGCTTCAAGTGTGCTTAGATCAACCCCTTGAAAATCATAGGAGTGAAGCTTAATGTGGAATGGAATCACAGTTAGTTTTTTATAAGACATTTTTAATGCCCAAATGATTCAAGTATAGTCTTGCCCTTATACTTGCACAAGACTTCCTCAAGTATTGGGAGAGAGATGCCAGAATTTATCAGTAGCCAAGAGCTAGGGACTGAAGGTTGTGGATCATGCTGGATCTGAATATGGTAGTGTTGTTTGACAGATGGCTAAATATGAGCCAACAATATGCCCAGGTGACCAAGAAGGCCAATGGCCTCCTGGCTTCTATCATCAGAAACAATGCCACCAGCAGGACCGATGAAGTGATTGCCCCCTGTACTCATTGCTGGTGAATACTAAACAGATGAATAGTGTGTTCAGTTTGGGGCCCCTCACTACAAGAAAGACATTGAGGTGCTGGAGCATGTCCAGAGAAGGGCAACAGAGTTAAAGGGGCGGGATGGAGCACAGAGCTGTTAAGGAGTGGCTGAGGGAGCTGGGGTTATTTAGTCTAGAGAAGAGAAGACCCAGGGGAGACCTTATCGCTTTCTACAACTACCTGAAAGGAGGTTGTAGTAAGGTGGAGGTCAATCTCTTCTGCAGAATAACTACCAATAAAACAAGAGGAAATGGCCTTAAGTTGCACCAGGGGAGGTCCAGGTTAGATATCGGAAAGAATTTCTACATGTTAAGAGTGGTGAAGCATTAGAACTGACTGCCAGAGGAAGTGGTGGAGTCCCCTTGCCCGGCAGTGCTCAGGAAATGCATGGAAGAGGCACTTAGGGAAGTGATTTAGCAGGCATGGTAGATTTACAGTTAGATCTGATGATCTTGAAGGTCTTTTCCAATCATAATGGTTCTATGAGTCTATGCTCTCTGTAGAAAGAAGTATTTTGATTCTCTTTTCTCATTTTATTTCCTACTCATTTGTGCTTTAAATTCCCTTTCCAAGCTTAATAATTACACTTTCCCTTCTCATTATTTGTATATTCGCAGAACACAAGAAAACATTTGCTTTTAATTATGCCTTCTATTTTAAGCATATCAGAGAAATACCCTGATATCAGTAGTGAATAACTAGTATGCATTCTCTAATTTCAAAGAGCTTTTTCAGATCTTCAGATATCAAGTAACAGATCTACAGGCCTCTAACCAGAGCAGATGCATGCTATTCTCTTACATGCATCAGGAAATGTGGACAATTTACGGATATATCTTAAAATACCACTGCTCACAGAAGAAGTCAACAAAATATCAACAGAATTCCTTGCAATCCCGGCAAAGTCTTACTCAGTGTTAGCATAAGAGGATGTGACTGGTTTGAAATTTCTCTTTGTGAGGAACAAGGGTTCATTTCATCCTATTTTAAGTCAGACCTATTTGTTTATAAACATTGTCTACTTATCTACGATTAATTGCTCATATTTACAAAATTATTGCAGAAGGAACACATTTTTTCTTCCACAGCAGCTGCAGCTTCCCTTTTGGCTACTACATTGCTTGGTTTGTGCATATACAAGTGCCGACTCACAGATCTCTCTTATTTGATACCACTGCTTAAGATGTTTACATGGTGTATCACATAACAACATTTCAACTGTAAAGAGTGATATTTTTAGAAATAAGAATTTTGTTGTGGAATCCAGAAATTGCTGTGTTATATTCGCGCTTCAAAACCTTGTCTGACAATGGACAGACCTCTGATAAGTTACAGGCTTTGTTCTTCCAAATAAACAGAATACTTGACAACTCTTTAAAGATAATTGATTGAGTCTGTATGTATAGCATCCAGTTGTGCATATAAACTAATCACCTTAATGCATACTGTTTTCACTAGGACATAGTCAAAAAGTGAAGCTTTTTTTTTTTCCCTGAGGATGAGATCACTTAACCGTGAATTTCCATGTGCCAGAACCATGCTAGCAGAGGTTCCTGCTAGAAGAACATTCCTATCTCTCTTTTCCTTCTCTCTTACATGCTACTGATAAGCATTTTTTCTTCCTAGGAGTTTGGGTTATTTGGATAAAAAGTTCAGAACAAGTGTCTCTCATGAATGGAAAAAATACAAAGGCAATTGAATACCATCTATTTCCACATCTCTTCTCATAATTCCTGGAAAAAAATCTTTCTTTCCCAAGAGATTTTTTCTGACATGTAGTAAGTCCTTCAATAACTATAAGCAATATGTTACGCCCTATAAGAATTTTCCATGATCAGGTAGCTTTGTGTGTCCTGTTTCTATTGCAGGAATAATTCACTGAGTTCCATAACATTATTCTGTTAAAAAAAAGGATGATGAAAAAGATACAGAATATTTTATATATGCATATTGCTTACTACAACTTGTGAAAGTTTTATTCTTAAGAAGGTAAGTACAAAGTACATTCACATACTTCTATTTAGATTCTCTGAATTTGCTGAAGAAGATATATAGGAAGGAGAGAAGAGGAATGGGAAGCCTAACGTAACATGAGTATGAAAAGCAAGTTTTATTACTGTTGTTTCTTTAGAAAAGAATAACCTTGTATATAATTATTTATATATACATATAAAGAAGAAAATGAATTTTCTTGTTTTGTTCCTTCCCTTTCATTCTCTTATTTTGTTTTGTTTATTTCTCGTTCCTTCATAGAATCATATAGAATCATAGAATCATTAAGGCTGGAAGAGACCTCCACAGATCATCTGATCCAACCTGCCCTGCACATGCAGGGTCACCTAGGATACATGGCACAGCGTTACCTCCAAGCAGATATGGAATATCTGCAGAGAAGGAGACTTTGCAACTTCTCTTGGCAACCTGTTCCAGTGCTCTATCACTATTAAGTATTTTTTCCTTAAGTTCTTGTGAAACTTTTGATTTTTCAGTTTGTGGCTGTTTCCACAACTCCTATTGGTGGCCACCACTGAAAAAAGGCTAGCCCCAATCCTCTTCCTTCCCTCCCTTGAGGTGTTTGTATACACTGATCAGGTCCCCCCTCAGCCTTTTCTTCTCCAGGCTGAACAGGCCCAGCTCTCTCAGCCTCTGCTCATAGGGCAGATGTTCCGGCCCCTGATCATCCTCATAGCCCTGTGCTGGACTCTCTCCAGCAGCTCCACATCCCTCTTGTCCTGGGGAGCTCAGAACTGCACACAGGACTCCACATGTGGCCTCACCAGGGCTGCATAGAGGGGAAAATCACCTCTCTCAACCTGCTGGAGATGCTCTTAATGCACCCAGAATCCTGTTGGCCTTCTTGGCCATAACGGCAATGCTGCCTCGTGGTCAAGTTGTGGTCCACTATGATGTCCAGGTCCCTCTTTGTGGGGCTGCTCTCCAGAAGGTCAGGTCCCAGCCTGTGCTGGTGTCTTGGATTATTCATCCCCAAGTGCAGGACCCTGCACTTGCCCTTTTTTTGAATTTCCTAAGATTTCATCATCCAGTTGTCCCTTTTAAAAGCTCTCAGCATGTTTATTAGTTTACATTCCATACAAGGGAAGAGCTTCATGTACATCAAAACTTTTTTTTTGAAAAACTACACAGATAGGACCTCAGAAAAATACAGAGTAGAAAAAGAGTGATAAAGTATTGGCAATGGGTGCAGGAGTAAGGCAAACAACTGTCCTTAGGGATAAAGGCTAGTTTTCTTACTCGAGATGATGGAAAAGAAGGGAAGCTACCTTTCCATCTTTAAAAGGCTAATGCTATCCATCCTTTTACATGTTGGATGTACTGTTTGTATGGATGTGACCACTACCCATGAACTGTCCCATAGAAAACAGCGTGGCTGGAGGTCCTTCTTAATATAGACATGGGATGGAAGCAAATGCACTCAAGTATCCTATTGCACAGCTGGAGGGAAATTGACTGTCCACTGTCGTATAAATGAGAAAAATGTGGTGTTTCCTTCATCATCTTGCTTTTTATCCTCAGAGTGAAGAAAGACCTGTACATGGCCCACTGAACCATCAATACTGATGACTTTCTAAGAGTGTCCAAAGAGGGAAGCTCACAAGGTCATTAGTTAAAAAGTTAAAATAATGTAAAATAATGAAAATGAAGACAGCTAGAAATCAGAATGGGCAAAAGAAACCTCCCTCACCAACCCTAACTTGCCCCCCTCAAGCACTGTAAACCTAAGTGGGGAGGCTACGGAGGTAAAAAAAGAAATTACCCTAGTAAGCTTAAGCAAAGCTAGATCAATTGCACATAAAGACAGATGAACTTTATCTGAAAAAAACAAGGAGAGATTTGGAGCTTATCTAGATAAATGGGATTTTGATGATGGAACGTGGCTTTTCTCATGGGCATCATTTATTTTAATTATCCCAAACATGGAAAGAAACGATACTTTGCGTAGAAGGAATTTTGTTCAGACATCTTGACCTCATTAAGAGTTCATTGACATTTTCTATTTGAATTCTGTCACTAACAGGCCCATGACCTTGGAAAGTCACATTGGTTATTGTTTCGTAAAACAATCTTAAATACTTACATGAATCATAATGGAAAAGTTCATTTATTTTGCTCCACTTTGAATATAGGAGGATTTGACCATTGTGTGTTAATATGCCAAAAAGCCAATGTGTCCAAAAATGTAACTTGGTCTCTGGTCCAAACTGGTACTTGGATGTACAAGAGCCTACATAGTTATGGCAAAAAGTTAAATGGCAAGACACTTCACCAGCAAAAGATCTGGCACAGTAGGTATGAAGCTGTGAAACATAAAAAATACATATTTTACTGCTCTCCTGCACTTAGAGCACAGATTAAAGCAGCATAAAGTCCATGTGTGTTTTTGGAAAGTTTATGCTCCTGTTCTTCTGACATGAATTTCCTTTTTGCTTTCACTCTTCCTTCATGCCCTTTGCACAGGACTTGGATACTTGGATTTTTATTTTTTATTTTTTTTAGGGAGAAACAGAGATCTGTAGTCAGGAAATAAATGTTGGGCTAAGAAGCTAATATCGGAAAAATCATAAACTGAAAACATTATTAGGAGTGTTTCTACTGTAACTTGGCATCTGTTTAAGGACTTAATGGTAAAGCATTCAGCTCCTATCATATCCACAGAGTGGCACTTGTTTTAAAGATGATTAGGTCCACCAGGCAACTCTAAAAACTTTCAAAATCTGAAAAATCATATTCACTTTTATTAAAGTCTGACTTTAATAAAATCTTACATGAAATTCAAGAGGATCTTTTTCAAACAAACAAAACAAATACGCTGCTGAGAAGCCTGAATCCTGGCTTTCTGAGGCTGAGAGCGCCATTCTGACATAATTCCACTTCCTGAAAGCTTTAGAAGAGCTTTGTTTTTCTTCTAGCACACATCGAAAACAAGTTTTGAAACCTTGCAATTTGTTGTGAAACATTCATCTTCTGGCAAACTCTGTTACTTTTGCCTTCCAAATATTTTAAAATTTATATTGTGTCTACCACACAATTTTTACAGGGAGCTATGGGAAACATGCAGGCTCTGTTTGCTACCTTAATCCTTTATCTTAGTGTTCTTAAAAAGTTTCAAAAGTATATTAATTTTGTGAACTCAGTTAGATCAAGGCTAGAAAATATCACGACTATCCCTATCCCTCTCTGACCCTTTAGACACAACTGAATAAGTTAGCAGTGCCACATATATATATGTATGTAATATGTATGTACTATATGGATGTGAAGGAGGGCTGTGCCTCTGACATGGCCAGCTACAGTGGAGCCCTGCAAAGATCAGTACTTGGCCTAGTGCTGTTCAACTTGTTCATCAGTGACTTGGACAAGGTGACACAGTGCACCCTGAACAAGTTTGTGGATGATACCCAACTGAGTGAAGTGGCCAACACTCCAGAGACCTGTGCTACCATTCAGAGGGACCTGCACCTGAAGGAGAACTTCATGAGGTTCAACAAGGACTAGTGCGGTTTTCTGCCTCTGGGGAGGAATAACCCCAGGTGCCAGCACAGATTAGGGGTTGACCTACTGCAAAGCAGCTCCACAGAGAGGAACCTGAGAGTCCTGGTGGACACCAAGTTACCCATGAGGCAGCAGTGCCCTCGTGGTCAAGAAGGCTAATGGGCTCCTTGCTGCATCAGGAGGATGTTGCCAGCAGGGGGAGGGAGAGGATCCTGCCCCTCTGCTCAGCTCTGGGGAGGCCAAACC
>JAUBOD010000255.1:417225-449389 GCA_032353885.1 Nothura maculosa | reverse complement strand
GGCCAAACCTGGAGCATTGGGGGCAGTTCTGGGCTCCCCAGGACAAGAGGGACGTGGAGCTTCTAGAGAGGGTCCAGCGGAAAGTGACAAAGATGATTAAGGGAGTGGAGCATCTCTCGTATGAGGAGAGACTGAATGAGTTGGGCCTGTTTAGTCTGGAGATGAGAAGATAGAGAGGGGATCTGATCAATACATAGAAGTACCTGAGGGGAGAATGTAAAGACAAGGGGGCCAAGCTCTTCTCGGTGGTGACCAGTGACAGGACAAGGGGTAATGGGTACAAGTTGAAACACAGGAAAGTCCGTCTCCATCTGAGGAGGGAGGAAATTCTGTCTCCATCTGAGGAAGAACTTCTTTCCTATGAAGGTGACAGAATCCTGGAACAGCCTGCTCAGAGAGGTTGTGGAATCTCCTCTGGAGATCTTCCAACCCTGCCTGGATAGAACCCTGTGTCCCGTGCTCTAGGTGTCCCTGCTGGAGCTGGGAGCTTTGACTAGATCATCTGTAGCAGTCTCTTCCAACTTCATTCTGTGATTCTGTGATACTCCATCCCAACATTGTTGGAGCCTTTGACTGGTACCACTATTGTTCTTGCCAAGAGCTTACCAAGCCTATCTGCTGATAGACGAGGAAATGTGACCAAGGGGTTGCAGGTCTCTTGGCCTCATTCTGGTCTTCCAAATTGGTTTATTTTCTTCCTAGTGAAACTTTAGCTTTGTGTAGATTGTCTAGATTGTCCTTTGTAGACTGCAGTTTCTCCTTTGAAGATTGTAGATTGTAGTCCTTTATCCAGAATCCTTTAAGGTAAGCTTAAGTTGAGCATCAAGTTCAGTGTCTGCTTTCCAAATGCCAAACTCACTCTAGTGAGTGGACATTTACTATTGATTAAAAAATAATATTAATAAAATAAAAAACAGACTTTAGCCCCACATCAGAAAGGCATGGACATTTGCTGTTTTGAAAAGAAAATCCAGAATGAATAAGGGAGACTTGAGATAATAATTGTGGCAATCATGTAGGTTGACAATGCTATCTACTACTCAGGTATGCTTGGAGAGATACGTTCATAGCATGAGGAAATAGTCTTAGTTCATTAGAAAGATGGCAATTTTCAATGCTTGAAAACATGGTCCTCACTTCATTGCATTAATGTCTTATACAACTAGTGTACACCAAAACAGGTTTTCATAATGTGTTCATTTACAGCAGAGATACTAATGCTGGAAAAAAGTAGAGCTGGAGTTTCAGATATGATCCAAACCCTGCATCCATCAAGTCTCCTATGCAGCAGTTTTCATGGCATCCTTGCCTTTAATTGCAGGTTAAAAAGTTGTTATTTCACCATTACCGCTGATGTAGCTCTTGCATAGTATTTGTTTTATGACATCTGAGCTGGCTGTCTTTTTCCTGCTCACTCAGGAGCCTCAAAAGCTCACTGACTCCAAAGGGACCATGCAGGAAGTTGTGCAGATCAGTTTATTATTCTGAGCTGTTTGTTTAGTTATGTGAGGCTTTCACTATCTCTAGCATTCCAGAGCAGCCCTGCTTTGAGGACCTCACTGACGCTAGATAGCAAATAGGTGAACTCAGCTATCTGTTCTGCTCTCTCCCTCTTTTGTTTGAAATACATTTGAAAGAATCAAGACCAGGTGAGGCAGTTGTAATCCATAGTAGAAATCCTGCAGTTATTTGTTCAATCTATTCATACCGAGTTTCAAAAACCAGTGAAACAGCGAATTTCTAGCAGCTTCACTAACAGGGTGCATACAGTTTAGTAGGATTTAGAATTGACCTGTTTATATCAAGCATTACAGACATCATCCCTGCATGAAGGAGCCCAGAAAGGAGTTTGAACTGTGGAAGAGATGAAAATCCAGATAACAACCAGTTTCATATTTTTACATCAAGCACAGTTTCCACCTGTTTTACACTGCTGCAATCCAGAGTCCAATGTATATTATATTGTCACAGTATTCTTACACTTCATGAATTTTCAAGTCCCTTCCCCCAACAAACATCCATTAAATAAGTCAAATCCTTTCAGCTCCATCTTATACATGCAGATTGAAAACACAAGAAAAAGTGCTCTATATAAAACCTATAGTAGGTTCACGTCAATATTAGCATATGGCATTTCTCTTTCCTCATCTCAAAGATGAAGTAAAAAAAGAACAGAAAAATTATCAGATGTGTGAAACAACTCTTGCAAAGTGATGATTGGGAATGTAGCTACAGAAATTGTAAGTGTGCAGAGAGTGGGGAATTTACTGCTGTTCATAATTCAAGGGCTAAAGGCAACAGGCAAGAAATATGAGGCAGCCAATTTAAACCAACAAAAAGAAGTTCTTTCCCCTTTTTCTGGCCTCTTCTTCTCTGCAAACACTGCACAAATTAGACTCTAGCATGCAATATTTTATAGGACAAGGATATAAGTGAGTCAAAATAGATTCAGCAGATTCAAGAGAGCTACATATGGCTATTAAACTCTATTGAACTCAGTTCTTCAGGTCCAAACTCAGCGGCTGCCAAAGCAAAAGGCTGTTCTCTGTTGAATGCTGGAAGCTGAGATCTTTTGCAAGGAGAAAGGAGAATCTTTAGCTTGCCTTTTTGTGCTACTTGCTTAAGTTGTCACTAGTGGCCAATGCTGCTAATTAAATTGGCATTGGGACTGATCCTAATTATTAAATCTCTTGTAAATGTCCTGTAGATCTGGTGGGTAGACGTCTTTTCAAAAGCTTTTGCTGACTTCCACAAGAATTAGTTGAAGCCTGTTCTGTCAGTGGCTGGCCAGTCGTGGTTCTGAGGAAACCAACATGTGTGTGGAGGCAGTAATGGGAAAAACACACGTCCAAGCAAAGCTATGGGCTGAGCTAAAGCCAGCTTACTCTAGGAATGTGGAGAAAAAAACATCTTTCTGCTGTTTACATAACTGGAATGTTTCCCCCACTTGTAGGAAGGTCAATACTTTTATCATGGCTGTTTAACAGGGGAAGATGGAAAATATTGTTTCCTTCAGGTGGCTCAAAGTGCAGCAAACACGTGATGGAGCAGCTTTAGAGTTTGTCAAAAAACAAGCCACTTACTGATGCAGCAGGGCATGCTTGGATGTAAACAGTAACTGACTGGTCAGTGTGTTCATGAATGTATTTGTGTGTCCTACTAACCTGGACAGAGTCAGCAGGAACAAAACGTAGTATGTATCTAAACAGTTCTTTCCCACCCATCTTAGAGGCAAAGTGGAGAGAGAAAGCTCACTCCAGAGGCTTTGTTTTAACATAGCAATTGTTAAGTCAGAACTTTGGAACAGCAGACAGGCCCACAGATACCACCCAAGTGATGGGATAATCTGAGAAGAGTGTAAAGAGAGCAGAAGAGATTTGGAAATGTCTGATAGTGGAAGAACTCCACCCAGCTTCCCAAAATAATGCAAAACAAATTTCACTATGCAAACTTACAGAAGGTTTGTACAGACTATGTACAAGACTAGAGTAACTTGAAAACAGCATTGCTTATGCTTTCAGGGGCATTTCTAAGTTGGTTTCCTTTGTGCTCCCAGATCTTTGATTTAAAAAAAAAAGGTAACTTTCTGTTGAAGATGAAGACAATGGAAGATGAAGACAATGAAAAATAACCCGCAAGAGGCTACAGAACATCCTTTACAAAGAGACAATTTCTTATGCATGCAATCCAGAGAACATTTCCATTATGATAGCTCTTAGTTATGCAAGTACTTACATCTGATGAAACAATACACATGCTTCAAATGCACGTTCGTACTGTGTTGGGCTGGATCACAGCCATGGTACTTGCCTTAGAGATTTGAAGGTACTAGAGAACAAGCATATTTTCATCACTCTAATGTCAGTTAAGTCATAAAATATCTTTGCATAGAATTAGCTCTTTCAGTCAGACTGGCAAGGATTTCTCAGACAAAGCATTAGCAGCACTAAGGCTGAGGATGGCTCTGTAAAATCCTCTAGGTTTTTCAGACTTTGATATGGTTAATACCCAAAATGAGAATAGGGCTACTGTGCAGTAATGTATTCAGCCTTTTTGATTTGCAACTCAAGTGAGGGATATGGTAGGACAAATGCTTGCTTTGGCTGTAAAAAAGGATCCAGAGGCTGTTGTAAACCACTTTATGAATTAAATCCTTTTTTTCTTCCAGGCAGTCCAGTGAAGTTTCAGATGTACTGTGGATGCAAACCTAAACTCATAGCCTTATGTCAAATTATTCTATTTGTTCTCAGTTGCTTTCTTCTGCCTGCATATGGCGGTTTAGCTCCCATACCCACCTCAGGCCTTAGTAGCAATAATCATCTCTCCTGACTAATTTTTTATTCCCTAAGCAGCTTGGCAATCAGGCTGTCATTTTCACACAAATATATCACAAGTCTCTTGAGACTGAACTGCAAGCACACTGATTACAAACAAGACCATAATAATCCTAACACATTGTTTATCCAATAGCTCTTCATCTTAAGGAAACAGAGAACATGTGACTCCCACCTACCTTTAGAATCTGAGGAACCTTTTCAGCTCTTCATGACAGTGAGTGTATTCAAAAAAGTCTTAGATATACTATGTTACTACATGTTTAATTTGGAGAGAAGGCACTTAAGAGGAAAAGTTAAGTTCCATAAACTTAAACTTTACTGAACACTGGAGAAGTGGAATTGTACAAAAAGCATGATATTCCTGACACAGAAAGCACATGCTGTTGGTAGCTGACATTTCTTGTTCGGTGGTGTTTCTCTAGGGAATGTAAGGCAAGGAGAAAGCTGTTCTTCAATGCACAGAGCTGCTTGTTGGAAGTACGATTGCACTGTGAGTCAGTGGAACAGCAGTCACAAATATACAGAAGCAATAGCTTAAACAGATGAGTAAACATTGCAGACAAATATACACTGTTATTTCTATTTGCTCTCATTATGATCAGATATTTGGGAAGCTACTTTACAGATGTGTGTTGTCATGTGGACAAAACCTGGGGGAGTGGTGATATTTCTGGTTTAGTTTGTGGGAAGAGGCAGATCATGGACTGGTCCAGAGGGGTCAAGTGGAGAGAGGTTGGAACAAAACCCTTGTTTCCTCCCATTCATTCATCCACAGGCCTCTGTCCTTCATGGGGGAAAGTTGCAGCTGGTGATTGATGGGGTAGCCACAACCCACTGGGACGACCAAGGACCAACACGAACACTGGTTTGGTCCTTCTGGAACCATCTCAGATCACTTGAATATGTTGATCCTCCCCAGTTACAGTTTTGTGTTTCACTTTCACGTCTGCTCTTTACTTTTTGCAGTTGCCGGAGTTGGAGCACTAGAAAGCTCCATTTTTCAGTCAAGATCTCAAGGAGTTGGTACTTTATTAAGTCTGGTGTTGGTACTTTATGAAACCTGGTCAGCCACTCCTGTAATCACTGCTGATTCTATAACCATACACTCTAGATTACAGTACTGACTGTGCTGTTTGGTCAAACTACATCCTCTGAAGTCTCTAGGAGGCCAAATCTAAGTAAGACATCTTAATTTTAGTATAAACATGTTTGACTTGATATCAAATGCCATGAGGAAAAAACAAAACCACAGCTTGTATTTCAGAGGGCAGATATATTTTATGAGGTAAATGCGACTGTGTGTGGCAGAAGGAAGCCCTTAAATTGTTTATAAACACAGAATAAATATTTTCAGTGCATAATGAACATGTTATTGTAAAGAAGGGGGGTAATCACCAAGTGAGAGACTTAGTGATGTTTCCAAGAGATGAGCTAGCCTGTGACCAATTTCTTTTAAAGCTTACAATAGAATTCATCACTCGGAATGAACATTTAACTTAATCTGGTATACCTCTCCTCCCACCCGATCTTTCTAGACCATCAGTCTGTTGTCCAGCTTCATATGCCTTCCCTTCCTCATACCTATTGCCATATGGGCTTGATTTCTTTCAGCTTTAGAGGCTGTAACCAGTTCCTCTTGCCTTATTTCTCTTGAGTCTGCTACCTGTGCAGAACACTTTCTTAGACCACATAGTGTCTGTAGAGCACAGCCTTCTCTGCTGTGTAGCCATGTAACTATGTCCATGGTTGCGTTGTACCAGGACCATGAGTTGAGATAATCTTGGCAAGTGATCTTTGATTTATCAGACGTTATACTGAAGGAGCTGCCTGATGAAGCCACCAGCATGCTGATTGTGGCACTTGGTCTGTGTGTTACTCAAGAAGTGCGGAAGAACAAGTCTCACTTTCAAGTAGAGTTGCTCGTGATTAATTCAGACAGTTCTGACAGGAAAAAGTAAACAGAATTTGGCAGCAGCATCTCTTAATGAGAGTGTCATCAAGAAATTCACTCCACAGAGGATGTGTGCACAACTTATTTGGCTCTCATTTTTCTCCCAACCACTACAAGATAAAAGACAACAACTTTGTTTTCCTAAAATTATGATCTTCATTGCTACCAGATTGCAAATTTACCAGAAAAGTCAATTCAGTTTCCAGCTAAATGAGGCAGAGTTGTTGCCAGCTAAATGAGGTAGAGGACATCTGCCTTGTTTGGACACCTGCTAGAAATAGACAACCACGTAGTGGTGTTAGAATACCTTAGATAGTGCCCCATGTAGAAGAAATGAGGAGAAGACAAAAAATAGTTGGAACTGGAGGCCAGCACTGGAAGTCTGCTTCTGCTCAGGCTTGATTATCCCTGTGGAGGTGTTGAGTGGTTGCCTGTGCTGTATTGCAGACATATGCATATGCATTGACACATGCGCAAAATACTATGCTTAAGGTACCCTGAGAATTACATTGAAGAGTAGGGCTTGGGTATAAATTGAAACACACAAGCAGTGCTTCAGTTAAGTCTGTAGTTAAAAGGGTTTATTCTTTTCCTGCTAATTGTTATAATCTCTGTTCTCTTAAGTGGCTACAGCATCATCTAGTGGAAACTGACCAAGATCATTCAGCTTGTGGTCTTATGATCCAGCTGTGAAGCATCAATTAAGAGTTTGCATATGAGGCGGCAAATATTATCCCCTCTATTCCAAAGATAAATTGTTAACTGGGAGGACCAGTTCAAGAACTTGGTTCAGCAGAGTCAAACTCAGTCTGCAACTACTAATCCAACTACTGCTAGATCAGTTGTTATTAGACCTTATCTAATTAAGTCTGTGAAAGCCACAGTGATCATAGGTATTCAATCTCTAGTGTCAATGAGTGGAAAATATTTAAAGTGCATTGAGGTTCATGTGGGGAGATATATAAGACTTTTTTTTTAACTTGCTTACTCTCTTCTATGACTCTTGAGTAACACTCTTTTCAAAAGAGCAAATCACTTTGCTCTTAACTGGGAGGTCCCCAAAGATCATTACTGTGAAGGAACAAACAAGTCTGTACTGATGCTAAAGTATGTACCTTTTTGGAGCTTGCAAAAATTGAGATACAGGCAGCAACTGCATAAATCAGTGGTTGATTTGGCTGATTTTGGAAGCTATCATTTTAGAAAATGCTATGTAAAAAAGAAAAATAAACAGTTTTCCATGTCAGAATAAAGACAGAAAACAACGTCTAGTCTTTCAGAAATCGAACATCTCTTGTGGATCAAGAGAACAAAGGCAGGAGGAGGGTGTCTGTAGCACCCCAGTACGGAAAAAGCTGCATCAGATGCCAGGAGCACAGGCCACAGCAAAGCTTCCTGCTACCCTCTGGTGGCTCGCTGCTGAAACTGCAAACAGCCCCCAAAATGACCAAATGCAATTTCTTACATGTTACCAAATGCAGTCTTTGTTCTAAAACACGGTCACAGGATGTTTACTATATTTCAGGACAAGTCCAGTTTCTGGGATTGTCCAGATGTTATTCTTTTGAACAAAACACACTTGATCCTAGTGCTAAAGAATGATGAAAAATAAGTAAGTTCTTTAAAACGGTGCTGTGCAAGATAGAAAGAAAGAAAACATTTTTTTAGGAACTGCTGAAAGTCACAACATGTGGCATTTTTGGAAGTCAATGACTCCGAGTGTGGAAGTTGATACAAGAAAGTTGGGGTTCAAAATAAGTCAAATGTTCTGACATTTGAGTCGTCTCTGCCGTTTAAGCACAGTCTTATGCCTCCAAGTCTTTTGGAAGGTAGTGAAAAGGCCTGCAGTGATGAGAGGTAGTGGTCAGCGGCAGTTTTCCAATGGAGTCTTTTCCAGAAAGAATGGTCTGTTTTGAGACTGCAAGGAAATGCAGGGAAATTGATGGTTTAGAGAAAGTTCCTCAGAAATGTATGCTATTGGAAGTTTCAGACTGATCCATGTCAACACTTTTAGAACTGTCTCTATCCAGAGACATTTAGAGACTGCTTCTCTACATCCTCCCTTTTGTTCAAAAATTAGTAAGATGTTGTTTCTGTTTCACTCCAAAACTACATTTTTTAAAGTTTTCTTTCTTTAAGAGCTCTTCCACTGCCTGTCAGGATGGTTGAAGTTGAAGTAACAGGGGAGATGTATGGGCAAAGACATTCATCAAAAACGTTCTTGTCATGGCATTTAAAGTGAAAGGACAGAGAATGATTTTGTGAGTGAGATGGAGACAAACTCTAGTTACGGCAGGCTTTGAAGGGCTGATGCAAGATCTATTGATAAGAAGCTTTCCCAGTCTTAACTTTATCCAGCCTCAATATGCTGCTCTTATTTTCACCCTGGCAGATCCTTTATGGATTTAACAACAGTCTACTCTAGTTTTACTTTTATCCGTTTCCCATACAGCTTTGACTAGTCCTCATGGACCTGGGGAGAGCACCATGGAGGTATGAGAGAGGCAAAACTTGGAAGGTTATCTCCCCCATCAAACTTGTCACTCTATTTGCCACAAGGCATCCTTCTGGCCAGAGCTGACAACTTGACGTTTGCTTATTTCTTCCTCTTTCAGAAAGTCTTCCTGCTATGCAGATCAAAAGAGCCCACACATGGCCGTTTCTGGGTGGCCATATGCTCTGCCAGAGTCTCTCTTGTGTCAGCATCGTTAATGTTCAGCCAGGTTGGGAAGGAAAGACAGCAGGAGGGGCTGACATGAATTTTATGACATGTTATAAATGGAGATTGTAAACAGTGAAGTCTCACATGATTTTGACAGAAAGCTCCTTGTCCTCTGGAGACTGCTCAGACCTTCTGCCCATGTCTGCATGTTCTTGTACTCATAGGGAACCTGTAACAAAGCAACTAATAGGCAGTGGGTCCTCTGGAACGTGAGGTATCACGCAGATCCAGCTGTGGATTGCAGCGTGGGTCGTTCTGTAACACTCTTCAAACCTCTGGACAGATCAGAGGTGAAGGATGTATCCTTGCAAGATAACAGGAAAGACCAGCGATACATTCTCCGGCCTTTTGCTCTGGGATGGATGGTTATAGTTAATTTTAACTCTGTCCAACTGGAATGCACTTTTCCAAGGAGGGAGGTTGGAAGGAATAGGCCCTCTGGCCAGTGAGAGGTGTAGCTGTCCAGTGCAATATCACCAGTAAGCTCAAGTGAAAACTGAAGTATTCTCCTTGCCAGGATCTTTGCAGGTTTTTTTTTTTTGTTTTTTATTTAGTCTCAGAAGTTGCTGAGGTGAGTAGTTAACAACTCTTCCCCTGTTATTCAGCATTATGCAACTACCTTGGCTTGTGCACTTCCTCTCCTGCACTGTGTTCCTTAAAACTACAAGATTCCTCATAGGACACTGTTGTGCTCTAATATGCAATGCTGCAAATACCTGGACTATAATTACAGTGTAAATCCAAGACCTATCCTTACCTCTAACTGTCTAGTCACAACAAGGACTAGTTTGGCATTAGACAAGGCATTCCTGCATCTTTTAGGAATAGAGTATTCATTCCTATGAATACCCCATTCAACACCAGTTTTGAACTCATAACCCACATGCTGTTCACAGGGAGTTTAAAAAATTGTTTCAAACAAAAATAGCACCCACTCACTGAATTTCTAACATATATGCACCAAAGTAACCCCTGGCCCTGCTCCCCATCATGCTGACTACTGTCCATGCCTTCAGGTTACCTTCTCCTGTCCTAAAGAGAGAGAGACTTTAGCAATATCTAAATCCCCATTTAACCTCATATATTTTGGATGCTGCTTCCCCTGCCTGCTGAAGTGAAGATTTTTATAAACGGAAGTCTCAAATATGTGTCACTTTACTGAAAACAAGCAGGGCATCTTGTGCATCTCTGTTGTCTTGTCTTCCCCAGAACGCTAATGCGTACTGTGAGGTGCAATCTTCTCTCCTCATGAAGCCAGCAAGAGTTAACAGCACCTGGCTGAGTAGAGTAGTAGTCCATGATAAATCAGTAATGAGTGAATGACCCCCAAAGCCAAACATTGCATCTGCTTGAGTTCTCCTCACCACAAACTACCTCTGGTGAAGGTGCTCTGGTGAATGCTGGCTTTCCTGAGCAGTATGGGACTTGATTCTCTGGCACAGGGTGATGAAAGCCTGGTCATCCTTTGATTGTAGCTGCATTGCCCTCTTCCTCAGTGTCACCTCATGGTGGAAATAGCTCTCTCAGCACTAGGTCTAAATGAGGGACATTAGTAAATGGTAATTATGCAAATAATGAGAGAAATGAGTAAAAAAAATGAGGGACAGTAGTAAAACAGGTCACTGACTGTCAGCTTTGCTTGTTCTGAAGCTTTCTAGCCAAGCTTTGTGTTATAGTGAAAAATCCCATGCTTAGCTTGTTATAGAGTGACTTCAAATTTCCCTCTGCAGCCCTTATGGCATCCTGGCTCTGCTTATTCCTGGCTTCCCAGAGGCAGTATGTGCCACTCTCAGCAATGACCTGCAGCTCCAGCAGTGGGTAACATTCCCTCCTCAGACACATGGGATAAGATCAAGGGCCAGTGTCCACTGGCCAAGGGTCACTGTTGAATTTGCTCTGAACAAACTGACTCAGGTTAGATACAAGCTAATTTTCCAAAGTGCTCCTCATACAGTAGTGGTTGCTACATCTAGGTAGAGTTTAGGCCTAGTCTCAGCTACTGGCTTTTTATATCTTAGCTAGACTGGCAAGGCACTAGCTATTATTATGAAACTTTCTCCCAAATGCAGAGAAGTATTTTTAAAAATGCTCTTTAGCCTTCAGGATAATTGTTGTATAACTATTTCATTGACTAGAATCGCAGAAAATTATCACCTATAGCAGTTCGAGCAACTCAGGCATGACTAGAAGATTCAGCCTTGAGCTATGCTTAACTTAGAGGCTGAATATATTTACTTAAGCCATAAATTAATATAATAAATCTTTTTGAAAAACATACTTTTCATATAGGAAAAGCTGTTAAATTTCAGCAAGAGTTCTCATTTGAGGAAGACCAAAAGAGAAGACGAAAACAACATCTCTATTTTTGTATAATATATTTCAGATCTTTGTACTTGGGAGTCTTGCTTTTGTTTGGAACATCATAAAAGCAAACTCACAGAATCACAGAATAGTTGAGGCTGGAAGGGACTTATAGGGATCATGAGGTTCAACTCCCTGCTCAAGCAGGAGCACTTACTCAAAATACAACTTGTATCTCAAACACTAAACACAGATTTTTTTTTAAAGCTGCTTTTGGTGAGAAGTTGAAATTTTCAGTGCCAAAAGAAATTATTTATAACCAATGCTTCACACTGCATGCAGCTGTCATTAGTCTTGGTTTAGCCAGACTTTTAAAATGCACCATGACATGATCTTCTAGGCATACATACTCCACCCAATGGGCTGGATGGGTACATGCATGTGTAGGCAAATGCAGCAGCTTGGGTGCAAGGACAAGGCCAGATTACACTAGTTCAACATCTGCCAGACAATTACTTCACTTGCCTTCATCCCAGGGACAGTGAAGTGAATGCAGGAAACAAATCTGAATCTTATCTTTGGTAGTTACACTGAAAATTGCAACTTTCTACAATACTTCTCTCTTCAGAATCTCTTAGGGCTCTTAGGAAATACAGACTTAAAAATTGTGTTTAAAGTTTCACATTTTTTCCCCAAGAGACATACCTTCCTGGAGTAATCCAAAGCACACTTTGTTTGTTTGTGTTTGTTTAGTTTTGTTTGTAAAAAAGCTGGAGTGTACCGTTATTGCAGGAATTCCTGCAATATTGCAGGAATTCATCTTTCGTGAATGTCTGCTTCCTTGCAGCACAGTTCCAGATGCAACCAGCAGATGTCAGTGTGCTCAAAAAGAACAAATTATTGGAGGTGTTTTTCAGAGGAGCACAAGACACAGTAAAGAACACATACTTTTCTCCCTTCAGAAAGTTAATATTTGATATTTTATATACACGGCATGGCTTAGCAGAAGGATTCTTTCTAGAGAATTAAAATTATTCAGTATTTGTAAGAGAACGTTATTGAAAAGTCAGTACCAATGTTTTCTCATGGTTTAGGTCAGACAGGGGCCATAATTCCAAAGCTGATTGGTTGGTTCCCCCTCAGTAGTTCATATTCAGTGAAAGTGCTGCAAGTAAAGAGAAACCCCCAAATGTCTGCAACACTGAGCATGTCTTCAGTGACATCTGCTGTGACCTCTTGATTGGTGGCTTATGCTTGTCCCTGATTGTGTTTGTGGAGTGTAGTTGACATTTGGCAAGAGTTTGCTGGCCTTTGAAGTGATGATCTCCATCTAATTACTCATGAACAGGCATCCCATCTCCTACATCATGTCTACTAACATCTATAGCAAATATTAAAGATATTAAAAAGAGAAAGCTCACTTAAAGGCAGCCTAAGGAAGAAATAGAAGCAATTTATATACTATTTGTGCCTTAGGCAGTCTTCCCAGTCTCTGTCACCTCAGAGAATATTTTCTAAGGTGAAAAGATCAAAAGCTAAGGCTTTTTTTATTGGCCTAGACAGTCTTGCAAGAAATCTCTCCTTAACTTGAAACACACTTTGGACAGTCTTCTGTACATTGCTGAATGGGAATTTCTGTGTACGCACAGAACACTAAAGTCCCATTGAAAAGCAGATATTTTAAGAGGTTTAGGAGCTGTCTGACCTGACTGTGCTTACACCTCTTGCTTGGGTCGCCAAGAGTGGCTAGACTTCTCTTTTTTTTGAAGGTGGCAAGGTGATGTCTGTATTCTGAAAAAATCTATTAGGAGAAAAAGCCTGCTTATCTCTAAGCTCTTGTTGCAACCCAGGCCATCTGTGATTCAGATGTTATCTGCAGAAGAATACATGTATTCTCATTTTACTAGTTAAAAGCAGGTAGAAGCACACTGTTGGCTTCCATCATTCTACTGAGATACGGCATTTGACCTGGATGTGTCCAGATGCTAGAAGACAACATCTACTAAAATACATTTGTTGCTTGTATGGTGCATTATTCTGCTAAATGGTGAGATCATCCAGTTAGGAAGTGATGTGCTAGTTAGTGCATGCTGTGAAATTCATGGGTCAAGAAAACGCAGGGCTAGGAACCGAGGAAGATAGATAAAGCAGCTAAGGAGCCATCTCTCAGTGTATATTACTCACTAGTTGGCACCCTGTTTGTTACTCAGAAAATGCTTTTCAGGTTTTCAGTTCATGGGGACTGAAAACTGTGATTGGAACAGAGACTTTGTGGCCATGCTTCTCTCTGACAGTGAAACCTTGTGCAGTTTTATAAACAAACAATAAGAGCTTTGTTTTAAACAGGTGATGTCCAGGGCAAGAATGAACCTATAAAACTTGAAATTCAAGCAATGTTTCCAACAGGGCTGAATTTAGTGAAATTGCTGCTGGGATACAAAGCGAAACCAACCCTCTCCTAACACCTCAGAGGAAGCACAAGTATTTGCATGTTAGTCTGCACTCTCTTCCAGTCCTTCACTTTCTTGACTGTGTTTCTTGACTCTGAGGGTGACAGAGCACTGGAATAGGCTGCTCAGAGAGGTTGTGGAGTCTCCCTCTTTGGAGATCTTTAAAACCCACTTGGATGCAGCCCTGAGCCATGTGCTCTAGGTGACCCTGCGTGTGCAGGGGGGTTGGACTAGATGACCTCTGAGGTCCCTTCCAACCATAAGCATTCTATGATGCTATGATTCCCTGCCATGTGTTAAGGTACATCGTTGACTAGCAACGTTCTGTCACTTTCTCAGATATTAAATATATAAGTATGCATAGCTGCAGTGACAAAAAAACAGGCATCCTTTGTGAAATGAGAAGAATGGTGCAATTTACCTGTATTATCGTAGTGATACCATATTGTTTCAGAACTTATGGAATATACATCAGGCTCACAGGAAATCCTTCAGAAGAAGCGTCACAGTAGGATCTGGTTTCAAGAGCTGAGATTTCACCTAAAGAATGGAGTTTGCAGAAACGGGAAACTGTTGTTTCCTCTGTCTACTGTCAAAGTGCATCCTGGAATAGTGAAATATTTACATGTTGAACTATGTGTTTAAAGCAATGAAAAAGACACTGACATTTCCGTTATCTGTAGATCTCTTCAGGGACAGGTGCATTTGCCCCATATGCAAGCTGGCTGAGAGTATAGCAGGATGCTTGAAAGTGAATTATCACCCTTTCCTGATGCAGTTAAGGATGCATTAGTCTGAGAGAAGGGAGCATAAGAAAGTGTGCTTTGGTCTTATGTCTACACACAGGACATGACTTCTACTCAGGACATGTCTACACACAGGACATGACTCTGTCGTCAGTCATAGATACTAGCCATATTTTCCAAGAGACAAAGCTAGATTCCTGCACATGAGATGAGATCTTGAGACCTCATTGCTGTGTCCATTTTCAAAAAAAAAGTAATTCTTCACCAGAAGTCTGATTTCTTTCAACTTTTCTCACTGTGTCACTTTTAGGCATTAAAATATTACCAAAAAAATCAAAATAAAACAAAAGCAAAAAACCAAAAACAAAACAGAAAAAAAACAAACTCAAGCAGAGTTCTTCAAGTTTCAGCAAAGGTTTAATTTAATTTATAAAATGAATTCATGTTACAAAAGAAAAAGGCTCCTTTGACTTCTCAAAATGAGAAACAGCTCCTCAGTAGAAACAGTTTAGCATTCTCACTTATCCACCTTCAGAAGGGAGTTCAGGAGCAGATGAAATCAGCTAGGCTTACAGCTCGTTCAGTAACAGTCCATGCTGGGAAACAAAAGTTTTGCCACTATCTATGGAGTTGACAGGCTGCTGGACGTTGTGTGTGTTGCTAGTAAGACTGAACACAGATATGCATATAAATGCATATATGTATATAAGGATTGATCAGTGCAAAAAAGAAATACATTCTCTTTTTAGCAGCCAGAGAAAAAGAGGTATTTTCACTTTAAATATTGTCTAAGAATCTACATTTTCCTCTATCAGTTGTTTTAGATTAAAATCTATCATGTGGAGACTGAAACATTTTAAATTTGCTAAATCCATGGCAAATCAGAGATCGCAAGCCAATCCTTTAAATGTACAAATAGACAAAACTTTCCAAAGACTTCAAAAAGGCATGGAATAGCTTAGGCGGGAAGTGACTGCTGGTTATCTAGTCGCCTGCTCAAAGCAACTAGAGAAGGTTGCATTTTGCCTTCCATAGCTGAAGTTCAAATATCTCCAATGTTGGACATCCTAAAATCTCTCCAATGGCTTGTTCCTGACCACTCTCACAGTGAAAAACCTTCTTAATAAGTAATCAAAATTTTCTTTCCTGCAATTTGTGTCTTGTTGCCTCTTGGCTTGTATCACTGTCCAGCACAGTGTGACTGGTAATAAGGTTTCCCATTTACTGTTTCTTGAGGCTGAGTCAGATGACTGTCTGACCCAGTGGTCACCATATGAGATGGAAAAATATATGATAAAGCTAGCTTTGTGCCATACATTAATATAAAAACAAAAAATGAGTCCTACCTTTGCACTTTTATACTACAAATAGCAAAATTTATGCTATTTCTAAGGACTGTAAAAATAGAATATTTCAAAATCTAAAGGAGTCAAGAAACTCTACATGAACTTCAGTGATTCTTCAGACCAGGGCCTAAGTTTTCACATATCTGTTCCATTAACTAAGCAAGATGACATTTAAAATGCCTTTGTCACAGAGAAGGCAGTACATACAAGGATGTTGAAGCATGTTTTTGGTTTATTAGTTCTACTGCAGACATTTGAACAGATGAATGCAAGAGAAGAAATTGGCTTGATAGTAAAGAAAGAGAGACCTACAGCAATGACAAATTAATTTCCATTCTGTCATGACTCATGAGACAGTGCTACAGTAATATTAACAAAACGTCAGTTAAAGCAGTAGTAATTATTTCCATTGCTAATACTGACTCTGGCTTACAGGCTTTGTTACACTGTCATAAAATAAACAGTAATCCAGAAACAAACCAGATTATTCACTTTTGAAAGAAAGAACTTTTTTCCTGTCTGTGCTCATGACAGTATCATGCCTTATGGAGGAAATCAGAGGTGGAGACAGGCTTTGAAAGCAGCTTGTTGAACATCCCAGCAAGCACTCGTGCAAGATTTTAAGCACTGTGTTTGGTGTCAGCACAGGCTATGGTCTTGTCTTGCCAAGCATACTGCAGATACACAGTGAAGGAGCAGCACCAGAACCATCACATCCAGTCAAGGTCTACTTGGTGATCTTCCTAGCAAGACCTTGCTTGTTATAATGGGAGCGCGGAGGGAACTGGTGCTTCAGCAGGACAACTTTTTGTTTCTATTACATGTTGGATGCATATTTTTCTCATAGTTTTGTGTACTGTCAATGCCATATTTCTTCAGCCATCAGGAACAGTGTTATCTGCAGCAGACCATAGATGTGTTTTTACACATTTATATGTGAAACATCAAAATCCTTGTGCTTTTATAACATCGTGTTCAACATCATTCTGCCTGATCAAGATATTGTCTTGGAAAACAGATTTTTCTTCATGAAATTTTGTTACAATCATCAATTTTGAAAGAAAAAAAATCCTTAGACCTATTGTCACAATAATTCTAATATAATTATCGTGTCCCAGACACCCAGTGTTATCCTAGTTCTATGAGCAATATTTTTGGAGGGAGACTTGAAGCTTTAATGTGCAACTACTAGCTGGTCTTAAGACTGCTTGTTCAAAACATAGACTTGTAACATCCACTAGACAGTATGTAATTCTAAATTGCAGAACAGTACTTCTTAGGAACTATGTTCCTCAATGAGACATTTGTTTCCTAAGAAGTTTACTCTGCAATGATTCGAATTTTATCTTTTGGAAAATGGATGGCATGCTATTCAGAAATATATTGCTTCTATAGGAAGCAATGGCATTACCTGTGTTAAACAAACCAGTATCACATAAGCAGACACACACCCCTCAAACCTGAAACTCCTTTGTACATGTATGGATAGTCAAACTCAGTTGAATTTGATCTAGTATGCATCAGACTGTAATTAAATTTGAGGAAAATTATCCATGGCATATTCCTAGGACTTAACTGTATACTGAGTCTAAATGTGGCTTTGTATACTAAAAGTCTCCTTGAAATTAGCCCAAGACTTCATTTTTCTTTTTAAATATTCCAATCAAGTCTTTTCATGTTCTCGGAAATGTAACCTGGTCATGGTCAATGATCCTCATTATCTGACTTGAAAAAAGTACTACTTTTTAGTTCAAATCCATTTACACAGTATTAATAAAAGATTATCTGAAAACTGGTTGTGAATCCAGCTAAAATCAGGAGAGTTTCACTTTCATGGAATAGTGTTCATTGCCATTTCCTTATATGAAGACCTAAGGAACTAATGCTTACTGTGCACCAAAACTGTGTGCAGGAACAACTTCCCTGCTTGATTCAAAAGCTTTTGAAGGTAAGGCATTTCTCTGCAAAAGAAATAAGCCAAATTTTTCTAATCCACTTTTGAAGTGAATAATTTCACTTCATGAAATGAAGTTATCATTTTCAATCATAGTAATTACATTATTTTACCACTTCATCACAAGGCATAAAATCACCAATAGGAAGGTGCATCACCAGAACTACTTTTTGGAGTCTTAAAGGCTGTTTTAGTACCATGCAGGACTTAACTCCCTTCTCCAGGTTGTGGGAACTTATCATGCTTTTTAGGTCTTAATAAAGTAGGGAGCTTAGCTTAAGTGGATGATGTAGTACAGCATAGGGCATAGAGCACAGGGAATGGCATTGGGAAGATCTCGTGATGTCACGGGAAGCTAGGGGCATAATTAATTACCTTACTGATAACCCCATGCCGACTAATTGGGCAGTAGGTGAGTCTCCCCACCTTACTGGAGTATATATATAGATTGAATGATGCAATAAACACCATTTTGCTGCATCCTCCTATTGGTGTCTGTGCTCTATGGCCCTGGGGCGAGTAGAACCCCAGGTCAGGCCAGCTAGTAAATGAGGCTTGCCAACCCCCGTTTGGCAACACCAGGTATCATTGTTTGCTGTGTAAATCCTCTAATTCTGGCAACATTGTGACCATACTGCCAAATATTGGCCCCTGGGAAATCCTACAGCAGGCACAAATCACCTGTGCCTTCTTCCAGGTCACTGCTTCATCACAATGGGGTTAATATCTGCCTCCTGGTCAGTATTGCTGTATGAGTCTTATGCTGCCTTCAGCCACTGGACCATGTCTACTCTCTGCCCTTGCATTGTGTATCTCTATGGAAATGCTCTCATGCCTTTGAGGGCCAAGCGTTTCGTTTCCCTGTCTCTTATTCCATACTTGCCACGAAGCTTCAGTGGCAGCTGACAATATAACAGCAAGGACTTCACTTTGTAAATGGAGAGTTCATACAGTCTGAAATCATTCTTTTGAAAAGATTTGATTGCTGTCTCTTTGATTGCCTTGACAGCCACCTAGCTGCTTCAGGTGCTTGATGGTTGATAGAAACACTTACCTCAATAAATGTGCAATGATTCAGAGAGTGTTAACAGGTTCCTAGCTGCAGTAAGAGAGGAGTGTCCGACAGCCTGCACAAAGGATGATGAGAAATGCATGATAGTTAGTGTAAACGAATTCTAAGTCACAATGACTTCAAGGGATCTTAATCAAATTTTAATTTCTCAGTTTGAGATGTCCAGGTTGCATTTTTATGTGTAATAAAGAAAGAACACTTTTCCCTCTTTATGAATACTTTTTGAGAAGAAATCAACTGTGTTTTGTTTACAGGGTATTTGGTGTTGGTTTCTGACTTCTTCCAGTGCAGGCGGGACTGGAAAGGTTACGTGCCACACCAAGGCTAGGTGTCTCTCCTGAGGACAAGCACTCATGAGAAGATCTTGTGAGCCTGTTTGGCAATACAAGACCATTTGGAGCAAGGCAAGCAGGGTACAACCTTATCTGTGGTATGGGCAACTACACTAGGCTTGGCCAATCTCTACCACACCACTGCTCCCATCCACAAATGTAGTCCTCCTTGGGCCAGGACACCTCCTTCCAAACTGCCAAGTGCCTTGATCTCTCAAGGTCAAAATCTGCATCTCCCCAAATTCTTGGCCAACTCTAGGTCCTGTAGGATCTACATCACTGCCCATTACTTATCTCCTATAGCCAGGCTCATTTATTCAGCTGCTTCCTTTGCTGCTGCCTGCTCTATTTTCTCTCTCACCGTATGAGAATTGTAAACTATGCCACTGGCAATAGCAGTGTTTACTGCAATATCCAATATCAACTGTAGTTACATGCTTTTGTCCCCTAATACTGATATCTGGGTCAGGTAGTGGCAGAATGGGGGCAAAAGAGTGCTTTCCACCTTGATAACTAAAGACCAACTGACATAGACAACATTACTGCTACAAAGAGAAGATCAACTTGCAGTTGCTTGAATACTAGCTAGACAGAAAAACTGGCATAATTTTGTGTTTCTGAAAGACAGTGCACAGCAGATATGGATGACTTTCGTACAGGGTGCAAGACTGTTGGGCCATTTGATTTTGAGGACAATGTTTGAAGGGGAAGAACCATATTCATTTTCTTAGCCATTTTCTTAGTGCCGCATTCCCTCTTTCATAACAGAACCATGGCCAGACACAACATCATTTGGCAAAGAAATTGCAATGAAGTGCACTTGCTGGAAATGTTGATACATACTTTCTGAAAAGCATGCTGTATATATATGGTCATTGTGTGACGTATGGTAATTAACTGGAAGTGGGTGGATTGGACGGGGTGAATGAAAGGTCTGACTGAGATTTATAGCTACTTACATTCCAGAAAAGCTTGTGTAAAGGATGTGAATTCGGGGTGAATCCATGTTTTCCAAATAGAGAACATCTATGCTTCAGAACATCTTGAAATAACATGATTAGAATTGTTTCAGGATAATTTCTTCTCCTGTGGAGTGCATGGTGACATCCTTGAAGACCGAGAACTCATCTCAGCTCTATCCTAAGAGTCACAGAAGACTGCCCAGGGCTCACAGGCTTTTCTCTAGCCCCAGTGTCCTGTTGGTGGGAAGAGCTCTCATCTGTGCTAAGACAGTGAAAGCAGCTGCAGGGACATGTGGAAGTGTGAGAAGCAGAGATGTTTTTCACACTTCAGGTCCTCTTAAAAATCAAGTTGCTTGCAAATATATACCTGTATTTTAAACAAACCTTAACCTACACATGGATGTTACTACACAAGAGACAAGTTTCAGAGGAACTTGATATATTGTATTGAAATAAAATGATGCACATTCTCTCAGATCAAAACCCCAAACCTCTCAGGACCTTTGAAACTCTTCACTTTGTTGTTAGGGGTAAATTTGTCACTGCAGAAGTCTGTTCCTCAGAGGCTTTTATTATTTTCTTCACTCAAAAAGACTTTTTCCATTGACTGGAACAAGGCTATCATGTGTCAGGTCACTTCTGACATCCTCCACCTAAAAGCTACAGACTGGAACAATTATGTCTGTGAATCACTCCTCCAGTGTGGGCTATTCCTGTGGATGTGGGTTCTTGAACTGGGGCCCAAACCTATCACCAGGGTTATAGAAGCTGGATTTTGCTCCAGTCTTCCCAGCCATTGGGATTTTATCATGTTAACCAATCTTTTGCTTAATGCCCCTGCCCCAAAGGCTGTAAGATTATGTAAGACTCCCAGTTTTTATTACAAAATAAAGTACATTTTCTATTTTTTCCAGAAGAACTTAGAAATGTGACCCTTAATAGTACAGAAAACAAAAGGTTACTAAAACCCACACATTTAAGCCAACTATGATTTTTTTGAGACCTGACTCATGATTTTTGAATGCCTGGGGGGAATTGTAGAGTATTTTCAAAAATACAACCATTTTTCAGTGTCTGAGCTTGATCTTTTTATTTTCCTAGCCTCTCAGTGTTGCTTAATTTAGGGATTTTTGTTTTCCTGAATGTTTTGAACATTGTAGCACTGTAATGCATTTCTGAAATTCCAAAAGTAACCCCCCAGGAACCTCTGTCATACATCTGGTGTTAGAGGTGCCTTAACAAATGCCTTACAGCACGTTTACAGTTCCCAAATCATGCTTGTCCACATACACACACAAAAAGTTATTGCTAGATAAATCACTTTTGGCGCAGTTTCCATCATGACACTTTGTTTAGGATGCAAATTCTTTCAGTGATAGAAGGAATACTTCATTTTCCAGTGTTTGAAAGCATAGACACAACCATTACAAAGTTTCCTGTGTATGTCTCTTGACTCTGTATGGGGGTGTCCCATGTGCCTTACAAACACATGTGATCTTACAAACACATACAGTTCCTCCTTTCTTAGTCACCATATTTGAAAAGACAGACATCCATATTGAGATGGCTCCTGGACAAAAAAGTGTCCTCAGCCACCTGAGCTGGTGGGTGTTTCTGCTTTCATTCTCTGGAGAGTGGAGGAGTGATGGGGACGATGTGATGCTTTTCCCTGCCCATAGGAGGCCAAGGAAAGAGCTGTGAGTGGGAATGAGAGAAGACGTTGCCTCCCTGCAAGTGTGACACCATGGATTAGTGTGCTATGGCTGCAGGCTAACAGGGATTGGCAGCAGTGCTCGGGAGGAGTTTGCTGGGAGAAGCAACATGGCATGGGACAAGTATCGCAGGGCCACTTGCCAGCTGGCTCTGGTGATAACAGCCCCCAGAGCAAGGGCTAGGCTGAGCAGCAGAAAACTGTAGACAGTTGCCTAATAATTTTCTGTCTTGACTGGGTGTAGAATGGAAAGTGACAGTCATTTGGGAAACACTGTCCAGACTCTTCCTGCTAGTGTGAAAAGCTTTCTGACATGAATGGAGAGATGAGCTCTGGGGTCCACATATGCAGGGGAAGATCCTAACTGCTGGATTGTCACAAAGACATTTTTGCCTACAATAAAATATTAGTTTGTCCCTGCTACACCAAAACCTACTCCATGATTGCAGTTGGCCATTATAGCTATATATATGTATACCTATAAATTGCACTGAAGAGCTTCAGGACATACTCTTCCTTTTGGAAGCTCAAAGTCCATGCCATTTGGCTGTTTACATGCTCCTTTTTCTTCAGTAATAGAGACCAGACAAGCTTGCTCTTATAGGTGAAGCCTACATTGATTCTTCTACGCAGTCGTGAGGTACATTTTGCCTCATGCATGGGTCTATCTTATTTAAAGAGACTCGGAGTTTTAACAAAAGGTTCAGAATGAGGAATCTGTCTCCTGGTATTATTACAGGCAGATGCACACACTGAAGTTTAGATGCTCCATAACCTCTGTGACAGAAGTCTTTACAGAAGGTTCCATTCAAAGGTGTCTATGGCCTAAAACCCTTCTTTCTTAGCTGGAGACAAGGCAAAGAGGAATGCAATGATATACAGAGAACATAGCAAGTTGCAGAGAGTCTCTTATGTGCAGATAAGACAGATGACTGTAGTCTCAATGATGCTAATCAAATACAAAATACAAACCAGTTCTTCAGCTTGTATAAACAAACATAACTCTGCTGCTGCCAAGGAAATCCTGACATTTTACACCAGCTGTAAGTCTGCAGACATTTTGTGGAAAGTCCATTCAGCTTTTTCTGACCTGGATCTCCAACAATCCTATTAGCAGTAGTCGGATCTTGATCACTGTTGTCAGTGGAGTTGGCTTTTTCTTCTGCCCAGAGAGAAAAACAAGTCTTTGCATTTCTCTCATGGATTGTCTCAAATGTCCCAAAAGAGCACATGAAATTCAGGTGTTTATCTTCCTGCAGTGCTCTGGGGCATGGCAAGGATAACTTGGGAGATGATGAAACTGCATGCCTGTGTCCAAAGTCTTTAGATGTAAAAGAAATAGGCTGTGGCTAGTGGTCACCTCCTTGGTGACTGCACTGTGTCCTCCTGATGCTCCGTGGGAGCCATCCTGGTGTACAAACCTGCTCTGTGCCACTGGAACCCTGTCTGGCACAGCCACATATCGGCCCCGAGGAAGCTGCACGACCTCTCCAAGGAAGAGGCAGATGGAATTTCAGTGCAGCAGATCTGGTCTATGTGCCAGAGGACCCAGAAAGCAGCAGTCTGCTCTAGGAAATCCCCTGGCTGCTCCGGTACACACGCAGGCACGCACTGCTCAGCAGCTGTGCTGCATTAAGCGCGGAGGTGGGGAGGGGAAATCCAGCCCTAGCTCTGAGGGCTGAGCCTGAGTCCAGCCTGAGTCTGTTGGAGTCAGGAAAGACACCTCAGAGAAGGAGTTGGCCCAGTGCATTTTTGATTCATCCAGATGCTCTGGTGCCGTCACTGATACTTATTAGGGGGGGAAAAAAAGGGCAAATATTATGAAAAGGCTCCAGCCAAGTGCTTGCAGTAGAGCACTGACCTTTACAACCCATTGATCACAAGCTGTTTTGGGGACTGGAGCCCAGGGCTGAGTGCCAGCTGTGATTACAGAGACAGGGTGGAGCCTGCGCTGTCACCGCGGAGACCTCTGATTATCTTACGACTTTTGGGAACATCTGCAGTGCTTAACCAGAGCAGGATGGCATGGATTTCCCCTTTCCTGGAGACCACCCACTGCTGCGAGGCGACCTGAGGCTGTGGTATGAGGTTCTGTGGGGAGAGGCCCTGAAAGTGACGCGCAGAAACTCCCTCTCCAAAGCGAGGAGGACACAGGAGGAAGGGAAGAAAGGGCTTTTGCTCATGCAAGTAGCCCTCTCAAGACCTGAGCACTGTGTATGATGGAATGTGCAAGTACAAAAAATCATTTGCCCCTATGCAGTAGCTTCCACAGTGCTTGGGAAGGGCTCAGAGACAGCTTTCTGGATGAGCTGCTTTTCCATAGAGTTATCCAACGTGGCATATGTGCTATACTACTTTTAAGCCAAGATATTTTTGTTTTAGGTCCATATTTGGGGAGCATAAAGCAATTTCTGTCCCCTCGACTCCCTCCCCATGATATGGACGTTAAATGACAAAACAGACACAAGATAACTTCTCATTAGATTTTGAGGAAGGCCCATCACTCCCACTGCTGCCTCATTTTCTTACCAGCTATGTTGCTAATCCATTGTAAGTCAATCATTCACAACACATTAAGTTTCAGAAGCACATAATGCTGACCAGACACTTGAGGCTGTAGGGCCAGGCCCTACAACCTGTGTATGCTGGCATTGCTTCACACACAGATAACAATGCTGCACTGATAACAGGCAAGGACAGGGGCTTCAGGCCAAGTCCATTGAAGTTAAAAGGAACTGTCTTGTGAAAGTGTGGGTGTTTGGGATCAGGTTGTTCATGTTGCAATCAGGACAACTCTTTTGAATATGAGGCAGGAGAGCGTAACATTTCATTTCTGGTAACAAGTCTCTTTTGGTGTGTGTTTTCATTTTTGAAATGTGTTGGATATTTGTGTTTTTTCATTTTTTGTGCTGGATATTTTTTGGAAGACAAGAAAAGGTCTGCCAGAACACGTGGCATGAAATTCCTAATCTTTGTTTTTATTCAGACAAGTGGTTTGTCTTTGAAGGTTTTTCCATGCCTTTGAGTTTTATTCTTTTACCATCTGCTACGCCATTTGTTCATCTCGTGGCCCAGTGAAGTGAAAAAGCAGACACCACCACTTTACTGCTGGAGGTATTGCACCCAAGATGCTTCCTCAGGTGGAAGGATGTTAACTCACATTGATCTACCTTCTTTAAATTCCTCCACCAGCAAGGCAGAGCCTGCACCCAAAGCCCAGAAGTGGTGCTTTTCCCCGTGGCTCTGCATTGCTAAGGTTGCTTCCCTGAGACCTGCATCTTTGGTTCTAATCTTGCTTCTTGCCTCAGGTCGAAAACTCCCAAGTAGATACTGCTGTCAGCACGTTTGCTGCAAAAGGTGCTGGAATGTGTCTTTCAGCTAAAGCCTCCTTGGCTGACAAAGAGGATACATTTACACATAGTGCCATGTTAACTGTGATGCTTCTGAATTAGAGATAGCAGTATTTAAGTGACAACCAAGGATAATGCTGTAGACACTGGGATGGTCCACATTACGATAGGCAAGAATGCCACATTGTGTAAAAAGTCAGCACCAGGACCTGATCTTTGCAGTTCAAGCCTCTCTCCCATAGAAATGATTGGGATGTCATCATGGATTATTTCTTCAAATGAGCAGCAGGTGAACTCTTAAGAAATAAAGATCACAGGCAATGTTCTGCTCTCAGTTACACCGCACTGACGTCAGTGGGGTTGCCTGGGGTTAACACAAAGCAGAATTTAGTGCCTCGTTTTTAATGCATATAGCTAAAGCCACCCAAAATATTTTTCTAGAACACTGCATACTGTACGTTGCCTAAAAATGCCCCCAGATACTCCTGGGCTACACATGCTGCTGAGCCCTGCTTCCTGCAACAGTAACAGAAAAAGCCAACTTTCCCAGAAGTGTGAGGTGCCGATCAGTGTGTTGTAGCACTTTGCACGTAGTGCAAAAGGGGACACGATGCCTTGGGACATAAGTGTTGCACACCTCCTGCAACCAGTGGTGGCAATCTGCCATTGCCAGCTCCATTTCAGGTGTCCTGTTCTCCTGGCAGACAGACTATTGCATGGGCGCAGAGACTTCTGCAATTTGAATGTTTCCTCATATGACGCCCATATGTCATAACACCTCTAGATCCCATTTGGCTACAGAAGGGAGGCTGTTGCGTTTCAGGAAAGCCACAGTGATGAGTGGAAAAGGTATTTACAGGCCTCTGAACACAAAGCACTTGGGAAAACTAATGTCTAAGCTGCAACTGGCAGCCAATTTTGCTGGAGGCTGTATGAAGTCAAATTTATTTATTCACAACACATCTATAAATTCCTACTTCTGAGCTTAGACTCCTAAGTATTTTAAAATAATAAGCAATAGCAATAAATAATAACAGCTAAAAAGTGAAAACAAACATATTTCAATCTGACACGAGGTGTAATAGTAAATACATTTAATTTTTGTGCTGTTCCTTGGTTATAGTTTTGATTATACATGTTCTGACAAAAATTAAAATATGTCTCATAGGAGTTATGGCAAGAAATAAGGAAATTTTATTTCTTGATGTCTGTGTTTATTCAATAGCATCTAATACTACCACATGGTCGAGGTTGACTTTACTTCTTGGTGCTAGTGAGATTTTACAAGCTGCAGTATTCTGGGATGTACATATGTTGTATCCTTAATGCATTCCAGCCCCTGAAGCACCTCCTTTTAGTGTATACCAAGGTGTTATGCCCTGATCATCCTTCAGTCCCCACGGGCTTGCAGGCAAGCTGTGGTTACTTAACACCTCTCAATATTAAGCACTGTTCGATCCAGACAAGACGGTGGAATTGAGTTAAGTTTAAGCACCTAATGTTGAGCAGCCTGGCATGTGTCAGCCAGGAATTCCAGGATGGAGCAAGAAGCAGGAAACAGATTGCACATGTTCCTGCATTTTGAGCCCAAGGGCTTCCTGACATAAAATGGCTGGTTTTACTGGAGTTTTCAATCGGATTTCAGAAAATTTTTATTAGCTTTTTATAATGGGCAAGGCAAAGCACGCTGCACTTAACTTTACCATTGTCCAAGGAACTGGTGTCTTTCATATGTGCCCTGTTGCCAGGAAATGCATTACCAAATTCTTCCACCCCCTCCTCGCGTTTCTTCCCCCAAAATTGAAGGCACAGGGTTCAGCTCCCCCAGGGCTTTTACATGGGCTTTACAAACTCTCTTTAAATGTGGATCTAATTTCTCACTTGTCAGGTTGTGGTGCTATGTGATGGAAAGCAGGTTTTCTAAGTCAGTGGGCACTGTGACCCTGCAGCTTTTGCTATTCTGACATCTTTCACAGCCTGAAAGACTGAAACCAGAGACAGGGAACAAGGAGTGCACTTGCCTGTGGTATCCCTACTTGGAGAAGCCAAGACCTCTTCAGCTGCCTCCCAGCTCAGCTCAGCAGTCACATTCCCCCTCCACAAGACCCCAGATCATGATGAGGATGCTGAAGATGGAAGATCCCTCTTGCCTGAAATAGCTGAAAGAATAAATTTTTCTGACTTCCAAACCATGTCCACATTTGCAGTGTTGATGTGACACTCTCCCAGGAGAGCTGTGATCCCAGAGGTGGAGACCGCCTTCCCCAAATAGAAGGGTGGAAGAGATGAAGGTGCCTAGGAAAAGGAGGGCTCCCTCATGTATGCATCCTAAATATGTTGTTCATGAGAGCGCCCATGAGCTGTATACACCCATGCACAGTGAGGCAGCTGCACCACTACAGTACTCGCATTATTTCACTATAGTAATGAAGTAAAAGCTCTACCACATCACTTTGGCTGATTGCAGATCATAGAAGACTGGATTAACTTCCCTGATCTGTACTGGCAGATACTGCAGGTTTAAAAAATAAACAAAATTAATAGCAAAACTATAGCAATAAAAGTGCTCCAAAAATAATGCAAATCTTTTATTTGCTAGTATTCATAAAATCTCAAGGCAAAAAACAAACACAAATACACACACACAAACCACCTATCATGTTTTAGAAACAAGGCTTTATTGTTCAGAAAATGTTGAAGTACTAGGAGATTACAGATTGCTCCAGGTTGCTGAAAGAAAAGGGCAAGCCAAGGACCCTGTAGCAGAAGCAGGAAAGTTCTTTGGATGTAAGTCTATGCTCCTTAAAGTGATGTCCTGAGAAACTTGAAAGAAGTGTCTTTCCTTCATTTTGACAATTCAAGAAAAATACAAGCACAGAGTACAGAGCGGCAGCAGGACAGCCTTCTCCCTTGCATTGTCTCAGTCTATGCTGTACTTGCTGCTACTGATACAAGGAGCGCTATCCCCTACTATGGGGTTGTAGGTTGGGCTAAGACTCCTTGGAGGTGGTGACTTTAACAGCAGCAGCTTTTGCGCAGGGGGGAGGCAAATAAGCAAATTAAAATGTGTAACTAAGTAACTAAATAGCTGTTTTCTTCCTCCCCAGACACTGGCACAGGATATAGCTTTCCGTACCATAAAACCAGTAGTTAGGCAGTAATGGGAGTATGTGAAGGTGGGACTGGAAAGACTTGGGTCCCCATAACCTTTTCAGCAATGAGTTCCTAAATCATTTCTGTATGGTAAAGGCCATGTGCTGACCCAAGCAGTTGGAAGGATTTCACTGCCATGTATTTTGTGAAGATTCATTTATCAGAGAGAGCAGGAGCTTTGAGGAAGGAAGCAGCAAGGTAACACCAGACACCACACAGCGATAAACAGAGAATTGCTCTAAGAGAAAGTATATTCAGTGTATGTGCTTTTGGGTGGCACCACGTCTCCAGGAGGCTTGGAGTTGTGAACAGAGTGCCCTCTAATCCCATCTGTGTTTAGGGAAACAGAATGGGTACAACTATTGTAAATAAAGGTGGCTGCATTAAAAAACACCCAGCCCTGTGACCCATTTGTTCTGTTAATTTAACTCACTGCCTGAAGTCTCCACCTGAGGTTTACTGCCTGAGAAAAAAATAGTCTAATATCTACAAATGCTCAAAGACAGAACCTTTAAGACCATTCAGCCTTAGCCAAAGCTAGGGAGAATTGTCAGAGTGCTGCCAAATGTCTTGTCACATGCTTGGACAGTGCTGACTGGAAGACTGAGTTGCATATCTTTCTTGCAGGTTGCAATCCAGCAGAAATGAAACACTGCATGCATTTGCTGGTGTTCATTTTTTTCTGAATAAGGCTTTGCTAATTGGAAAATCTGTACCAAAGTACAATCTGTACCAAATGTTTCTGACCAGAAACAGCCCCAGTCATCACCTGACCTGATATGAAATGCAGTATTTTCATAGAACCAAGGTTATGCACAGTTTTCTACAAGAAACAGCTTTGCAGCATGGAAAAATCACTTAAGACAGCTTATCCTGAAGTTACTTGGCATGTTTTAGCTGTTGTTTTTCTTCCTTACTAATAAGAACTCTACCTGTGTTGGCCTCTGTTCCTTGTGCCTTTGGTTCTCCAGAGACAACCAAAGTTCTGGTCCTACGATGGAAATACAGCTATGCTTAGCCTTTCTGGCCACATCTGTGGCTTTATTCATTCAACTACGGGAGTAGCAGATGAAAAAACAGAATTCATCTTGAGGAAAGCCTTATTTTCAAATATAAATATATCCAGTTATTTTTATCAGGGGTGAATCCATTGCCCATTCTGGAGTCCCAACCTCAACTAAAAGTAAACATCTGCTTTCAGAAAATTTTCTCTGCATACTAATACTTACTGCTTGCACATCGGATAATAAAATAGTTGTGTATTTTTTTCACATGCTTTTAGTCTATTCTGTCTGGTTCCCATGACTAAGTCACAAAGTGCTGCAGAAGGAGACCAAGAAAAACAAGATTGTTCATATTAGACACAAATATATACATGGGTCATTTCTCCAGGATCCTCCCAGTTCTTTGTTGGGAGCTTTTTAGGGAACTACAGCTGGAAGAGGTTTGAAGAGTACTGATCCACTACGTCTGTTTTATTTATTACTCTGTCAGGTTTAACACTCATTCTTTTTAAGGCTTGATCATTCTATATATTAAAGCAGCTGAAAGATAATGGCTTAGTAATTTTTAAGGGATTCTTGTTGCTGCTTAAAAGCAAGTTAAAATAGTCAGCGTGGCCTCTGTTGAGTAAGACCTCAAATCTGCTCTCAGGTCTCAGAGACTACATTTGCATTGCAGTTAAGACCGTGACTTTAGCTGCAGTAGTAGCAATGCTAAGATGTACTGGGTTTGTTGAGGGGCCCTATATTTAGTCAGGTAGGTTGCCAGCACTGACATGCATGACATTGCATTAAAATGGGCACCTGGGCAGGCCAGATTAGTACTGACTTGGATATATCTACATGAATAGCTCCTCCACCTCTCCCTGGGACCACTGCCAAGGCAAGTTCATTCTGTCCCTCTGCAGAGGGACTTTGTTCCCCAGCTGGACACTTTCCACCAAGAATATCTGGCTGGGTCTGCTTGCACAGATGAACAACTTGGACTATTTAGAGAGAAACTATCACAGCTGGTGATGTGGAGGGAAGGCAATTTTCAAGTATCCAGCTATCAAATCACAGAGTGTTAAGAGTCTAAAACTGTCAGACTCCGTCAGAGCACCTGCAAGAAAGAGAGAAGGGAGGGTTGTATAGAGAAAATGTCTAGAATGAACCTGTGAGGCAAACAGTGAAGAGCAAATTTTTCTTTATTGTGATGGGGAGTTCACAAGCAATCTATTAACAGAGACATTGATCTGAACTATTCAAGAAATCCTCAAAAAATCTGACTTTCTTTGTATGACTAAAAATAACTTTGCAAACAATTTGCAAAGGGAAAAAATGGCAACAAGGCAAAAAATACTCCAGTGCACATCATTAGATAGGATATATCTCCTGCAATTCCTCACCTTCTTTGCCTTTGTAGGAACTGACCTCAGAGGTGTATATGTGCGCTGAGCTTCTTGCACTGATTTCCCTGGAGCTCTTCATGGTGTAGAGGCTCAGCTGACGTATAAATCTTTGCAGGGACAAAGATTCAGACTACATTGCCTGCAAGCCAGGGACTGCTTTTCATTAGGAGCTGTCTAGGCCACTGGGACCTCATCTTGGCTGAGGCCTGGAGGCACGACTGCAAACAATAACTGTAATTAGCTGTATGCACTTTAGTTTTGTTAGGAAAAGACAAACAGCAAACGAATAACTACTTTGAATAAAAGTTAAAGGAGCATTTTACTTTCATAAGTTCAAGACTGAAAATATCTTTAGGACCAAAGACAAGTTGATGTCCCCAGTATTTCAGTTCCCAGTATTTCACTCAACAGTTACATGTTGGTCTCTCATTCCCTTGCTCTGGAGACAGTCTGTTTCCGTCCAGATATAGACACATATTCTTTCTGTGGTGATAGATAATCACTATGTATATTTTATCTGCTAACCATCTGATATGTTTCAGAAAAACTAAGTAGCTCCACCTTGGCCATTCGTGTTTATACTTACAATATAAATTTGCATTTTTTCAATTTAGAGCAGTTTAGCAAGGCTTAATAAGGAACAAGGCTTTATACAAATTTAAGAAAGATGGGGAAAGAAAAAGCATTAACATTCAATAGCCATTACTTTTGGCATAATTGTTAAATTCTGTACTCAGAAAGCAAAAAGAGAATCATTCTTGGATCTCTACAAGATGGTACAGTCCTCAGAAGAGATCTCAGATACAAATTGAGTGATACAAGGCTCTTTGGTCAGTTCTCTCCATAGACAGAATTTTACTCTAAAAGATAAAATTGCATTTCTATGGAACAAATAAACCAGATGTGACTGAACTTGAACAAAACAAAAGAAATATTTGTAAGTTCAGCCATAAGTCAGGATTTCTTTCTTCTCTGGTATAATTATTGTTATTTTGATGTTGTCTTGTTGTTATGTTGTTGTTGCTAGCTCCAGAATTCTTGGAACATTCTTACCATATGCTTAATGAGCACTTCTGCCTTCAATTCAAGTTCAAGGGAGCACTTGCCTGTGGGTCCTTGCTCTCACGTCAGTATAGAACACCCCCAGAGTATCACAAATTCCATTACGTCTTTCAAAACCATTGGATTTCTCACATGCAATTCTGGCTACCATTTGCTCCTCATAGGAAATACCGCTTATGCATTCATTGCAGAAATGATTGCTGATGCAAAGTTGAAATTGAGAAGTCCTGTAAGTAAAGGAAATTCCAAAGATCCCAAGGTACCTTTTGCCATGATTTGCCATGGCTGCACATTCCCTTCCTTTGAACTATGCCATTTAGTGC
>JAUBOD010000255.1:395612-417125 GCA_032353885.1 Nothura maculosa | reverse complement strand
CAAAGATCCCAAGGTACCTTTTGCCATGATTTGCCATGGCTGCACATTCCCTTCCTTTGAACTATGCCATTTAGTGCATCAGGAAGAAAAACTCACACCTGCTATGTCATGTTCCCAGGCATCACTATCAGTTAAAGTCTGGCCAACATAACTATTCGTCTTCCTTCCTATTCATGTAAATGTTGCCACTCCACACTGTTAATGCTGATTGTAAATCCTAGGAAAACAAGGACTACAAATGACATGTTTTTTTTTAAAGTTGATACAACAACAAGTTGATACAACATTGCCAACTGCTATAAGAAAGGAGATCCGTCAAGTTATTTGGATTTCTCAAGTCTGATACTCCTTCTAAAGCTTCCTAGGAAATGTGACTTTCAGTCTTCCACTGTAAATGAAGAGCTAGTAAATAATAAGATATGTTGGAGATAATAATATTAGCATCCAGCATCCAGCCTAGTTATGGGATGCCTCTACCTCATGTTGTAAATTTCTTGAGCTGCTGCTGATATTAAATGAAATAGTTGTTTTCTCCCAGGGTATAGATGTCACTCCCACTGTGTCTACTCACTTTTCCTTTCCACGGAGCTTATGAGATATGGTTCCAGGCCAAGGCTCTGCTTTTTCAATGTGCTTCAGCAGCGCTCAGTACTGTCAACCTTCTTGGCAAAGAAGGCAGCTTTCATGCCAACCTCTCCCGCTCTGGCAAATGTATCAGTTAAGAACAGAAATGCAATCAGCAGGGGAACAGGTGTTTTTTGGCAGCCAATCACGAAAGGTTATAATAAGACGGAGTCTGAGAGACAGAGGAGAAAAAGGAAAGAGAAAAGGACTAAACTGAAGGAAAATCTGGTGACAACAGTTATTTTCCACTGCTGTACTTGCACTGTGCTGATACTAGGGCCTGCTGATTTTACTATATTGGGGTAGGGTATTGTTTTGGAAAAGCATTTGGCTATTGTATTCCTCACTGTTTGCTTAAAAGGAATTCTAGAGGGATTTGTGTTCTCTTGTTTCATGAGCCCCACGTTTTCACACTGACCTAAGTGGATATGCACCAGCTGGTCCTGTCCATCACCACAGCCAAGTCTGAGAATTCCTGATTATACTTAGATCTCATAGACCCTGCTCAGTCATTAGCACAGGAGCTTTTTGTTAACACACCATGGTCTAAAATGAAACGGGCAGCAAGCGCCATACGCGTTGTCTGAAGGAGCAGTCTGTTTTTCTGGATCAAACATGAAAGACCTCCTGAACATCCCCCTCGTACCCATCTTCACCTTGGCAGCCTTCAGCTTGGCTGAGAAGATTCCAAAAGGTTTGTTTAAAGAGTTTTCATCTTCCTCTGCTTTTGCCGCTCGCTAAGGAGATTTTACAAGGGAAAGGCATCTCTGGCAACTGTGGGGTGGGCATTGTTGTAGCATTCCTGAAAGCTACAAAAAATGTGCTGCTTTCAGCTGTATCTGCCTAGTGGTCACTTTCTTGGTTTTGGAAGGATATCACTGAAAATAATCTCATATTTGTGTCCCACAATTTCTTATTTGTTTGCCAAGGAATACCTTTTAGTCTCATTATAAAAGACAATGAAGACCTTAGTCCAGTCTGTATGGAATGGATATGTCTCTTTTCAAAGGAATCTTGCAGGTTTATGATACTGAGAGCACAGTTTGGAGGAATTCAAAGAATCATTATTTATTATTCTATCTGCTTATATATGCTTACAAATAAACAAAGCTTAAAGATGAAGCAAATAGTTTTAGTTCCACTTTAGTACCTTTACGGTGAGTAAATGCTTAGAAATTAATAATCTTCCTACTTACTGCATAGAACATATAATTGTCATACCAACTTCCTGTTAGGTGTGCATGCGTGCACACACACAGAGAGAAATACACACACAGATGTATACCCTTCTAGCCAATTGAAGAACTGAAAAGAAAGTCTGTTCTGAGAAATTTTTGAGGTACAAAGTGCAGAAATGTTCCTCTGGATTTACCGTATGGGAACCCTGTGGAAAAATGGTTCTATCACACAGAGATTATCAGGCTGCTAGAAAATGCACAGCTTTGGGAAAGAAACATACATTTTGATAAGTCACCTGTTAGGTGACGATCCCTCCCTTGCTACATTATAGTTAGAAGTCAGGCTTGACTCAGAAAACAAAGCTTACTAAAAAGCTTTTGAAACCAAATGTGAATTTGTGCTAAAGCAGTAAACTAAGATGATGTACCATGATCTTTTTAAAGCCTCTGATAGGATTGGAGGGACAAGAAAGCAATGAGGAATGGGAGTGTTTTTTTTCCTTGGGGCATTGTAGCAGGAAGACAGATCTCAAACAATTAAAACATGTCTGGTTTGTCACGTTTCCTGAGAAAGGCTGAACATGGAAGTATAACAAAATAGTGTCCTACAGAAGTTCTGCAGTATTATCTGAAAACATTTGTGAGTGGTTTTTAACTACAGAAGTCGCAATATTTCAAAGCATCTAACATGGCAATGCAGATCAACTCTATTTTTTTTTCATTTTCATTTCTCCCATCTTAAAATTACAAATCAAAAATCACAACCCAAATAATATAGTTCTTCCTGGTGGGCTGAAGGCAGAATTGACTTTGGTTTTCTTACAAGAATTAGGCAACATTTTGGCTCTGTAAGTGGCTTTGGATGATTTTGCTACCACAACAGACATTCAGGCAAATGGCATTTGAGTGGCTTTACAGATCTGTAAGTGTTTTGATTTTCAATATGACTTAAAGTTACTCTGCAACCTAAAGTTGTCATAGAGCCTCATGAATATTGCACAAAGATCTTGGGTCATCTGTGAACAAAAGAGTAAAAATAATAGTGTTCTGCTTTGATTTTCTCTTCCCATATTAAAATCCGGTAATACAGGCATCATAAGTTTTGATTCCTTTCCTAGGAGAATGGTGGCTGATGCCAACAGCTGGGCATTTTTGATGGTTCATTATAAACAAACACCATGGTGGCCATTTTGGGGCTCCCTCACTGTATTGTAACAAAATGGCAGTATTACTCCACCACTCACTGTGTTGTATCTGTACACCACGTGTTCGAAGTTTATGTCCTTGTCCTTTTTCCCTCCCTGTATAACGTAAGGAATAATTGCTTGGCCTTCTCTGTTCTCCCAACATTTAATCAGAGTAAGGGAAAAGATAAGGCAGTTGAGGAATAATTACATGATGCATTGCTGTGGCTTGGCTAACGAGATTATTCTTCAAGGCTTTCTGTGAGCCTAGGCTTGTGTGTGTGATTGATTTCAGGGGATGCTAAATTAGACCCTCAGTGGACAGCATTACTAAAGGTAATTCTCACATGTTGAACTAAAAGGATACCACGAAGGTCCTTAACTGCTCCAAAAGAATACATTTACTGTAGAAACTTGACAGTTCTTGTTCACCCTAATAGTAAAATGCCATCATTATACACTTGGCATCCCAACTTTTAGTACAAATCTAGCTTTACTCTTTTTCAGAACAGCCATTCTTTCTGGGACCACACATTTATAAAACTGGTTGCTTTCAGTTTGGGTTGCTGTATGAATTTACATTTCTCACGTTTAATAGAACACCCTTCAAGAGAGATCAAGGCTTGTGAACAACTGCAATAAAAACATTCTATATAAAATGAGACCATAAAATGCTCTTTCAGTCAGACATACTTCCATCAAAACCTCATAAAAATTGTCATGAAATAACATCAGCCACTTTGAAGCAGATGAGCTAGCCACTAATGGAGGTTATTCTTCAAAGACAGTTTTCACCAGCAGGTAGATTTAGACTTTATTGTCTAAGTGGTATTCATCCCAGGTGCAGTATGCACAGGCCATATATTCTATCTAGCAACAAATCAAAGCCTGATATAATTTAAATCAATGATCTCAAATAATAATTATGATTATTATTAATATGATGTCTGTCATCATATTATTATATCATATGATATTATGACAGACATGCTTTAATTAATGTTTGTGTAAAATCCTCGCGCTATCTTAGCTATAGGTTTAAAATTTCTTTTCATATTAGTAATTACTAACCATGCAATAGGAACTCACATAATACGTAAATGGTCTTGACACAGATTCATTTGAAATTCATTTGAATTACATTTCAAAGGGCGCTTTACGTAAATTTGATAACTGAATTTAACAGTCCATTTTGTAATAGACTAGCCCCATTTACCTAGCTTCATTCCAGCTGCAATTAAAACAAAAAGAATTAAAGTAAATGCCATATAATTAACTTCAGTAATTTATGTTGGAGTATTATTTTTGCCAGTTTTGAAAATGGAATGTGCAAGTACATTCTCACATCTTTACTATTTGCAAATACTTAAATCTAATTGAACAAAGGAGATTCAGCACATATTGTGCAGGCAGCCTTTTTCTTCTGTGAAAAGACACACAAGGTGCCAGATAATGCTACAGCAATCAAAACATATCCTGTAATCCTGTAATAATTTATGATGGGTAGGGCCTTTTTTTTTTCAAGGTGGTGTTTAAGGAACATGGAATGACACTAATTCATCTAGGCACAGCTGTCAATGAAATTCTGTCCAGCCAATGAAATCGAGTCCAGCAAATATTGTATGTATGTCCCCCACAGCTGTATATTAGAAATTCTTTGCTGCAATAGCTGCAGTGCATACCATGTGCATGGGGAATGATTGACTAGGAATACCCTTTGATCCTTTCCATTCATGCTTCAGTCTTTTTACCCTTGTAGTGGAAAATGAGCTTCTAAAGATAAAATCAAAAAATGTGTGATGACAAGTGTGAGGCAAAAAGCACAGGATACATTTAGTAGCATTTTAACTGGCATTATTTGGTAGGAGAAGATGCAGAGAATACAGCTTGTGCAGTAGCAGGCTATGAACATGCAGGACTTAAAGGGCCTTTGCAAGCCTTCTGGTGAAAAAAAATAGGATTAGATATTAATGTTAAAAAGAATTGATAGGGAAGCCCTAATCTCATTTGTTCTCATTTCCTTTCCTTCTTCAGCTCCCTTTATCAGCACTCCTCTGGAAACTGTGGACGCACTGGTGGAGGACGTTGCTAAGTTTGTGTGTGTTGTGGAGTCTTACCCAGAGCCAGAGATTACGTGGACACGCAACAGCATTCCCATCAGGTTAGGAACAATGTGCCTGTGGTTTGCAGGCAGACACTGCCAGGTAGCTGGCACTCTCTCCTTCCAAAAAGTATGTATTTTTCTTCTTGGTAGAGGATTTGGAAAAATCTGAACTGTTCTAGGGCCAGAGGAACAATGAGTGGCTATAATTTTGAGGGGATCTTGTTTCTTAAGGAGTGATATTAGCACACTGTGGAGTGAATATACATGCAGTTAGTGGGAACAGAAATAGAAGATACTGCTAATACTAAGGGCACAGAGTCTGACTTCTTGCTCTGCTATCCACTTTTTTGGAGGCATGGGCTTGCTTTCAATGTAGGTAACCTACTCTATAGATAACATAGTATGTGGCCTTGAATGTTCTCTAAGTCTCATTTTTGGTTATGTTAGAAGCAGCTGCCCTTTACAACCTCATGCCCTTGAGCTTGGAGAGAGTCAGTTTCTGTCCCGAGCTATGCAAAGAATTCACTTTCTGGCTTCAAATGGTGCAATTCATTCGGTTTCTTAGTTTACTCATTTACAAAGCAGGATAATGTAATATACTAATTAGAAGCAGCATTGCCAGACTTACTGCCAGAATGACTGCCATGCACTTGGAAAATTTACATGGAAGGAGTCATACCGTGCAAAAACACTATTGTTTGTTTTTGGATCTAACAGGAGAAAGTGCTTTTTCTATGTTATGCACTGTAAGTCATCATGTACTGAAGCAGAGCACCTTGAAATTGTGTTCTGGATGTTGCTACCGTTGCTGGAGCTCCGTCGATGTAAAGTAAACCAGATCTAGTTTTTTAACTTTGAAATCATTTTCACCTGCCAAATGGCATTACCCTTTCTTGATCTCTATTTGTGAGCCTCTCTGTAGTGGAAATTTACAGAACAACCTTTGTGCAGTACAAATAAGGGCAGTTCTCAGTGGGAGGCCTCTGTATTAGGCACGTGGCACATGGTCTTTCCAAGCACGGTTTTTACTGCTGGGCTTGGACATCTAAACCACCTGTGGGCTCTGCACACTCTAAATAAATCAGCAGTAGGAAGGGAAGAGAACGTGTTGCTAAGAAGCTTATATTAAAATTAAAAACCAACCATCCAACCAAAAGAAGAACCTAAAACAGTGCTCTAAACATATGCATGGTTGCCTTTAGAAATCTTATTTCATTGCATACAACAGAAGATCAACAAAAACTCAGTCTTTATTCTCTGATAGGGCTTGATATGAAATGGAGGTCTAAATTTCCATGGATGTTATTTGCAAATCAGGTCACCTTTCTCCTAAAGCCTTCCCCAAAAGCAATCCCAAGCCTGTAAATAAAAGCAGGCTGAGGAAGCCATTCATGTGCATGCTCTTCCCTCTGACAGTCTTTAGGATCCACTCTCCAACTCTAAAATCCTATGGAAACAGATCCTTTCTACACCCAATCTCCATTTGAAAAAGCTCATCACTGTTTTCTAAGAGGCATTCCATTCTGTTTTAGACACAGTGCCTTTTTAACAACATCAACCAAAAAAGAAAATATTAATCTCAAAAGCTCTTCGGGTAAGGCCAGGCAACTTGGCTGCTGTATTCCTTCTTGTGCATCTGAGACAGCAACAGCAGCAGCAGCTAAATTGCTTTCTCAAAGCCATGTTGACATAAATAGTCAATGCTGCCGAATTCAAAAATTTGGAGCAAAGGCAAGAAAATAGATAAGCTGAAAATACTTCAGTTACTTTCCAAGAGCATGGGTGAAAGCATTTGTACAATGGAAAAGGATCAAAACAGTGGACATTTTTTAAAAACGCATATTTATGTGTGTGTAAATGTGTGTAGCAAACTTCAAAGAGACTAGTTATTGCAGGCAATAAATAACAGTTGTTTTATTTAGGATTTTTTCTTCTCTTGCCAAGGTTCAGGCACCCTGAATGGATGGCTAACCTTTGAAACAAAACAATATTTAAACAATCAACTTCTGTGAAAGCAGTGTCAGGCTGTGGTCAGCATTATTTTTCTGGAAGAACTTTTTCATGTTCTTTTTGGTTTTGAATTTCTTGACAAGTATACCACAGTTATTGGCATAGAATGATTCACTATAGGCAAATCGCTTGGTCAATTTTTTTAATTGGAAACTAGATAAACCAGTGGGAGGTTACCAGCCTCTACTCCAACGGTGTCTGGTTATTTTGTCCTGAGTATAGTTCACTACATACAGGACAATCTGCCCAGTAGTATGGGAATTTCTATTACCTGGCTGGATAAACAGAAATAGACTTGTTCGTCTATTTTACTAATATTTGTCAGACATAAAGGCCAATTGCATGAACATGCTTCTATAAGGTACCAAAAATGTTTCATAGTCAAACATGAAGGGATGTATGAAATGCTGTGCAAATCTTGTTTTGCTAAATTGATAGGATAGGAAGATTTGACATGTTTTTCCGGAGTTAGAGCTTCCAAACTTTAGATGACCTCTTTTCTTCAGCACAGTCAGTTCTTTTTTTTTTTCTTTTTCTCCTTAAAAACAGTTCTATACAGTTCTAAAGAAATAAAAATGAAAACAAAACAACCCCCCCCAAACACTTCTAGATGCAGACATGGAAGAATGCTAGGATTTTAGCTTTTTTTTAATAACAAGAAAAAAAATATTTCCAGAAAATTAGCCATCTAGGGGAAAAAGGCAAAAAGCTAAAGAAGGTTTCTTTAAAACTGTTTCAGCCAATTCCCATTTCTAAGTCCTTCCCTTGCACTGCATGATTAAATGTAAATTAGGAGCTAGCTGGATTAAGATCACTTGTGCTCATCCCTTGGAGTCTGGAACTCAAGATATTTCTGTGAGACATATTCTATCAATATTGCCCTGGGGACAGAAATGCAGTAGGAGTTAGGAATTGCGTGGTTGTATTAAGGACCAGAACAAATCATGAAGATCATCGTGACACTTTCCTTAATGCCTTTCCTTATCTTTACAGATTAAAAATTAAAATAAGCAAATTGCCTTTTGTAGCGCCACCAGCACCTTACAAATACCCACTCCATTCCCTCTCTGTGCTCCCGGTGTGTTCTGTGTCCTTGCAGGCTGTTTGACACCAGGTACAGCATACAGAGGAACGGGCAGCTCCTGACCATTTTGAGCGTGGAGGACAGCGATGACGGCGTGTACTGCTGCACGGCGGACAACGGTGTTGGTGTGGCCGCGCAGAGCTGTGGGGCTCTGCAAGTGAAAATGCGTGAGTGACAGGGCAAAGCTGAGCTGGGGGCGGGCAGAAAGTGGCCTTCTCCTCAGAAGGGCCTGACTGTCCTCAGTCCACTGGGGAAAAACAACATAAGGACCACACAATCACACCATAACCATCTTATATCTCTATTTTTGCACATCTGTTTGAGTAAGTTAAGTTTGCATTTGGTTCCTTTATCTTGTCAGTTTGTTGTGTATGTGCTGGGATCATTACAGATCTGCTTATGCTTTATGTGTAAGTCTTGTTATCAAGTGGGTCAAGCCACTGCTCCCTTGTGCTATGATGATCATTGCTGGCCTCTCCTACCACACCACTGCCCCTGACCTTTTGCAGGATGCCTGTGTCCAGGCAGTCAGCTGCAGAGAGGCCAGGCCTCACAGAAAGATAGAATCCCCAGGCCACTGAACATGCAAGAAGAGCTCTCATGGGAGGCTAGAACGTTGCAGCCTTGCAGCTCCTTCACAGTCCTGCTGCTTTAGCCTTCCCCAAAGGTGGGACATGACCCATGACATTGGCTAGACCATGCAAGTGGTAAAACTCATGTTTTTAAAGTACCACTGCAGGAGTCATCCAGGGCTGCTTCAACACCTTCATAGTGAGTTCAATGTTACATACCCAAGAAGAAGCCAGGCAGATAGAATCTGTTACAGGCAAGACTGTAATAATATGGAGTTTAGCCAATATTGGGGCCTATGCTACCTACAAACAGTGAGCCCATCTACTCTATGGGGTCCAGTTAGCACTGCTGTCTTCAGATAGGACTCCTAGTTTATGTAAGACCTCAGAGCTCTTAAGACATGAATGCACATGAATGCGAAGGGTACAAAGCTTACATGTGCTTCCCTTCTATATAAAGACTGCCTTCTGTATTAGTGCTAATGCCATATATTAGTCATGTAAGAATTTATTTATTCACCAATTTACTTGGCTTTGGCTTCAGGTTTATTATTGTCCAATTGAAGTTTTGTTTAATTTCCATTTTTTGTTCTTTTTTTTGTTCTTCTTTGTTCTTTTGCTGCTCTTGAGCTTGGATGTCCTCTGGAATAGGGTTCCCCAAGTTAATTATGTAGTCGTCATGTAAATTTAAAATACTATGCCTCAGCTATTCCATCATAGCGTATTAGGCAATCTTTTAGCTAAATATGGTGCAATTTGTCTACGATTATTCATTTTGAATAACAAATAATTCTGCTAGAATCACAGAGAGTGTTTGTATAGCAAGGATAAAAAAAGATCTTTTGAAGAATCCACTTTGTACAAAACTTTGTAAGCATCACATTTTGATAGATTATCCCTTCATAGCAGTAGAATGAAAATCCTGTGTGAACTTACTGTTTAAATTTAGTAATTTATTAATCTAATTTATGCCAGAGAATGGTGAAACCAAGCACATGCTATTCAACTTTTCTTAATAGCAATTTTGAAAGGTCTGGAACATCATGATATAAATGCAGTCATCCCACTTCAAAAATGGGGGTCTGGTTCTCACAAATGTTTATATACATGACTAGCTCGGTGAAGCTGAATTCGTGTGACTACAACTATTTACATAAGCACTTAAGTGATGACTCTAGATGTGTACCCATTTAAACATCTGTTTGTAGGAAGGGGTTGGTTTGTCCTCATGAGCAGAATCTCCAGGCTTGCTAATTGCTGGCTCCTCTAATCACCCGATTATCTGCAGGTACCAGCCCGGTAGTTCTTTCAAAGAACTCACTCTTTGGGTCCGCTGTGTAAGTTAGAGGCCAAACTTCTCAAAATGTTACAATGAGGACTGACTATCCTCCCAGGTTGTACCACATTTCTCTTCAGGGAAAATGAATTTAAATTTGCTTTAAATTAGTTGCAAGCAGGCTTTTTTTTTCTTTAAGGAACTCTCTCCTTTTCCTGGCCTTATCATAAATTCTTCTCTTAATGGCTGAGTTTACACTGAGTTTACATATCTTCTTGCTGAAATAGAGACAGCCTCAATTAAAAATGGCTTCAAAATCAATTCACTCCAGACCTGAGCTTGTACAAAAAGTACTGTTTACACAATGAAAAATGCCAAAACTGGGAATACAAACATTCTTAAATATTGGAAATACTCTTATCTGCATCTGTTTTTTAGTCCAGGTCCTAATTCAAATTGCTGTCAAACTGCGCTGCTGAAAGTAACTTGTGCAACTTAGTTGCTTTTGCATCTGTAAACTGAAACTCAGAAAGCTTCACTTGAAAAGATCTTTCTTTACAAGGCAGCCCATGACCCCTCTCTCTTTCAGCTACAGAAAAGTACAGAAAAAAAAAAACAGCAAAAGTTTTTTTTTTTTTTTTTTTAACAGATGACATTTCAGAACTTCCACGTCCAGTTCAAGTTTATTTCTTGCCCTTTTAAATTTTAGGACCCAAAATAACCCGTCCTCCTATAAACGTGGAAATAATAGAAGGATTAAAGGCTGTCCTTCCATGCACTACAATGGGGAATCCAAAACCTTCTGTTACATGGATAAAAGGAGAAACAGTTATAAAGGTGAGTAGAAAATAAAAACAAGTATTGCTAGTGTGTTTGCTAAAGGTATTGTGATAAAATATAAGCATCATTCATAGTATTTGAAAATTCTTCATTCTAAAAAGAAAGCATTTCCAGAAATATAGGGCTTATCTAATAGATGCAGCCATTCATTTGCTGATGTAGTTCTACCTAAATATGTCTTCCTGTATCTCATTTATTTATTACTACTAGATTTGGCCAAATGGTGCAAAATTAATTTGTGAATATTCTCCTAAATAAAAAATAAGACTTTCAACAGTTTTGCTAAGGTTCATGACCTTTTTGAAGATTTAATTTGCTGATTTGTGAAAAGAGGCATGAGTGAGTGCGTTGTGCCAATACTGACCAGGAAGAGCTGGCTTCAAGTTCTTCCATTCCAGGATAACACAGATTATTTTTATGTATGTAAGTCCAGTCATTTGTAATGGAGATTTGGTACAGCTCATGTGTAACCTGTAAAGGATGCTCTTTCTTTCCTGTCTATTAACTCCATCCCTTCTTTGGCAGGAAAATGTTCGCATTGCTGTTCTTGATTCAGGGAATTTAAGGATCCACAATGTTCAGAGAGAAGATGCTGGGCAGTATCGGTGCATAGCCAAGAACAGCTTGGGCACAGCCTATTCCAAACCTGTTACAGTGGCAGTGGAAGGTGAGTATCCTTGAACTTGGCTCTGGCTCTGCATGCATACCTATGTTACATGCAGACACTTCATGATTAACTTAAATTAATCAGAAATACCATTCTGACATTGATAAAAGTATCTCAGACGTAGCCCACAAGGTAATAAAGGAAGAGATGCAACAGAAAAGCTGTGTGAAAAAAGTTGGTGCACACTTATTGGTAGCAGAAGAGACTGTTAGTGGATGGTCATACCCCATAGCTGCTTTGGCTCTGGTGTGAAATTTGCCCGAGTAAGGGTTTCTAGGTATGTTCTCAGTCCTTTTGACTTTTTTTTCTGATTGATGGTTTCCAAGTGACCAGCTTGTTTCTTGTACAGAAGGTCCTACCATACCACTGGGTTACATTTTCACTTGTGGAGACTATGGAAACTTCTCGGAGATAAGTATGCTGCAAACAGACTGATTAGAGACAGCTGCAGCTCCAAATCGTGTAGTTTTTTACAGTACTCCCTCCCTTTTCCTTCTGATTTTTCATCTGAATTAGCTGTTTCTTCAGCTGAACAGAGCTATTCTCCTAGAGGACTCACATTTTCTGCCTGCTGAACTGAACATTGGTTTGATTTTTGTCTCTGATCTTTACTTGTTCAGTGTCCTCTTTCATTTATACAAAGTATTTGCTCTCTGCTATAAATCACCACCAGTTTCAAGGTACAGAGACCCACAGGCTGCAGGGGAACTCGAGTGCAGGAATTAAAGCACTCAGTGTTCCTGGATCCTGTAAGAGAAGCTGGAATAGGTGAGGTTTTTCAGAGCAGAAGAAATACTTTTTATTGCTTATTGAGAATAGAATCATCTGCTATAAAAAGCGGAAAGGGATCTGCATTTGCCGAGTGAGCTTCAGAAGACTAGTACCAGTTACATTTGGTCTGAGAATATCAGAGGTTATTTAGGGTACAGACCCATTTCTAAGAGAACCATTGACTTTTTTCTGGGAGCAGGATCAGGTGTGCAGTTGATCCAACTGCAAATTACTGTAGGTTTGTTGTTTGACTAAAAAATACATTCATTTTTCATTTTTAAAAAATATTTACATGTGCAGACTTCAAGTATGTTAGACATTTATTAAATAACTTTAAAAGAGGAAGGCAGCTATTGCAAATGTAGAATGAGAGCTGCACTTCTTTTGAGCTCAAAGTGGGGAGCCAAACTGAAGTTCATACGCTTTGGACAGTCTAGGTCTTGGGTTTTGGATTGGCCCCATTTGTAGCGGCAGTGGCCAAAGACTGATCAAGAATTAACTGAGACAAATTCTCAATGCTAGGCCTATATACAAATTCCTCATCACAGCAGAGCAGCCTCAGGCACTGGGATTTTATTGCTCCGGATCTACCAGACACTTTCAGATTTAGAGCCTCTAAAAGTGGTCTGGAAAGATACCAAAATCAGGGCATCTTAGATTAATATCTTGTTTTGTCCTTGTTTCCAGAAATATGTAGTGGCTGGTAATTTAAGGAACGGCAAATTAATCCACAGCGACTCTCCTTGCAAAGGAGAGCCTGTGTGTGCTCTTTTTAAAACAAGAAAGATTAGTTCTTAATTAATCAATGGGAGCCCAGTGCTCACAAACAGACACTCCCTTCATGTTCTGTTCCTGTGTGGGGTGAACAAAGCAATGCTGTTCTCAGGCTTGCCGTGGTTTTTCTGGTAGGGCACCCATATAGTATACCTCATTTCAGGCTGCCACCCAAACTAGACTCATACGTGTTTGTTTTACCATTTGGCTTCCAAATCCAAAGTAATAATTCCAGCTACCTCTTGCAGTGCATACAGACTACTTCTTCTCGCCTTAATTTAGATTAATTCTCATAAACGTTTAACGTACACCCAAATGCATATACCTTTTCATACATGTATGTGCACAGAGATGCACAACTCCTCTCCTGGTTCACCCAGGTTGTGATTACTTTTAGTATTAGTTTTTATACCTTTAGTATCATTGCTTTAAAATACCTCGAAGTAAATAAAAATCTAAAATGACTTGATGCAAGAAAATAACACTTTAGTCAGCCCTGGCTGGGCATTCATTGACATGTTGGGTCCTTTAAATCTTTGTGCTACCGCTCACTGGGGTTACTGTCCTGCACAGTGTGGCTTAATATTAAAATAAAATGACTGAGCATGTCTGGTTAACTATGAATATTTAATTCCAAAGTAAATGCCTGTTCAAAGCACAGTACAAATATTTATGCCTAGCTAAATCTAGATCAGGCGGGTCCTGATTTCTGAAAGAGGCTTCTAATTTTCTGTCATAAGCATCCATTTTAATGGGTTCTACACTAATGCTGCAGCTAGTTTCAGACATCACTCACAGCTGCTTAAGAGATTGACTTTCTGCCTCTAAATGCATTAAGGTTGTTTAATATAAGAAAGATCAGGTGTATGTTCACGTGACTTGCTGAAGCTGAGCCTAGAAATAACAGCAAATCTCTAATACATAAAATCTTTTGTGGTGGATCCACTAACTCAAACAACTGATGATAACTTGGCCTTAGCATTTACATAACTGAGATTTCTTACAGTATTCATTCTGCTTAAAATCCAAATTTGGCTTGTCTAAAACAAAATATTGAAAAATACTATTTTTTACTTCCCTCAAATGTCTTTTTCTCTTTTTCCTACTTACTTTCCTTACCATTTATAACACTACACTTATATTATTTTTGCAGAAAAAAGAGTATTTTTTCAATGCATTCAGGTTTTCATCAGTGAATTGGAAAGCGATAAGGATGCAAAGGAACTAGTGTTCTCCAGGCCTTGCTTCACACAGCATACCCTGCATAAACCTTTCCCTCCTCAGAGTAGTCTAATTCTTTGCCAAGGGTGAATTATAGAGACACAAAGTCCAGGTGATGAACTAGTTGACTTTAATATCCAGAACTGGATCAAAATTACAACTGGAAAGATTGAAAAATCGTGTCACTGTAGGCTGTGCTTTCTTCCCCTTGCCATCAAGTTTAGGACAAATACATGCAAAAATTGGCAAATGTTGATAAAACGCATTCTCCTCCTAAAAGACCTAGTTCATAAGGGTTGGAAACATGATTGCAGCTGACCTGGCTACAGGGTCCAAAGTGATATTGATTGAGAACATTGATAGGACCCGTTGAGCAAAAGTCATGCAAGTGGTTGTTAGGTTCTGCTTGGGGGGCAGTTGCCTAAAACTGTGTGCTCTCTGCATTTCCCAGGACTTCACATAAACAATAATTATATTCTTTGTACCTATTACATATAAGAAGTAAGATATCGAATGAGTTAACTAAAAGCCATGAGCTGAGCTCGAAGGCATGAAGATATTCCAAACATGAGCACATTTGTCTCTCAGGCACAGAGAAGCTGTAGCAGGGTATTCTTTTTCTTATTTTAGTTTGCAAAATGAATTCCACTGGATGGTTTAGCTTTAATCCCTTGCTATCATTTGCAGATGTGGTACTTAGAATGGATATGCAAAGTATATACAATTCCTCCATGAAATAAGAAGCCTCTACTGCAAAACAGAAGTGAAACAATATGTTGAGATGACTTACAGGCTTGATTACCTGGCTTGTGCTCTTGTGTTCTGACAGATATTTTTTGCTGTGTTTGTTAGAGAATGTTCTCTCAGTGAAAAGGAGAGAGAGTCATTTTAGCAATAGGCGTAGAATAATGAAAAACTTTGCTTCTGTCTGACATTGGTCTTCATCACAAAATTGAGAAGTTGCCCATGAGTTTCTTTATAATCTGGAGCAGAGAGCTGTCTAGAATGAGGTATGAAAGCATGAACCAGATATTTCTTTGTGAAGCTAAATCATTTTTATAGCACCAACTTTGGGAAGCATGTTTTCTGAAAAACATTGGACTTATTTGTGTTCAAATATATTATGGGGTTGTGGTAGATTATGTAGTAATATAACTTAAAATAGATATTATTTCTTCTGGGAGATGTCCTTTCACTCCAAAAGAGGAAAAAGGAATGTCTGGGAGTCCTTTGTTGTAGGAAGTGCATCTGATTTGTCTGTAGTACTTTGTAAGAACTACATGCTAGGAATAAGTGTGTAGAAATCTGGAAAAGAATTGCTTTTCTTGAAGATGGAACCAACCTGCCAGCTGCATCTTTCCATGTGTTGCAGTTATCTAGAAAAACTTCCCATAGTTCCACTTTGCCCAGTAATTAATTTTTACTGGGACGTCCTCAATAAAAGAGAAAGCCATAAACCTGAGGTGTAATGGAAATGGAGGGAGTACAAGATTGTATTCTTTGTTCTTACTGAATAATTCAGTGAACCTCCATCTTGTGATTTGCATGAAGTTGAGCCCAGTCTCCAGCTTGTGGCACCAGAGAGTTGTGGAACTGAACGGTTTTGGTGTACAATGTGCAGTAATGTTTAGTTTTTAAGCTATCACTGCACAAACACTTGTTGAGAAATTACTATCAGAAGTCTTCAATAAAACTCACAAAAAAATAATGCAGTCAGGGCAGGTGTTGGAAGATCTGGCTCATTCATCAGAAAACTAACTTGGCTCTCCAGGGTTTTTTAATTTTTTTTTTTTTGATTAAGTCCTTTTTGGATTTTCCAGTTGGCTGAACTGAGTACTGATTGAGAGCTACTTATCCTCTACCCAGGCAGTTTCATTCATCTGACCATACATCAAAATGTTCATACTCCTTCCTTTACCACTGTATGACAGCACAAAAAAGCAAAAAAATCAAAACAGGAGTAGAAGACTTAGATGTTGTTTATTTTTTGTGTGTCTGTCCTTAGTAGACAGAAGTCTTTTCCTGACCATAGTTTATTGCTTATTACTAGCTACTGAAATACCACTCTGCCACAAGCCACAAAAATGTTGCCCTATAAGCCATTTTGAGAACTGCGTTGCCCTTAAAAATAGGAAAGGCTTCCTTGGAGAGCTTTCCATTCAGAGTGTAAGATCTGAGAAGCACACAGGTGAATATGTTCAGATTTTTGCTTTTTTTTTTGTTGATTCCTCATTTCTCCAGTTATTGGAGACAGTGACAGCATAGTAGACTGGGACATAATAGAAGGCAGTGCCTTAGCTTTTTGGTTAACACACTATGGCATGAATTTGTAAATCACGACTTTCTTTCAGGTCTTTTGTGGTCTTTTTACGTAGTCTTGGGAAAGTCTGTATCACAGATAAGTAAAAAGCCATGAAAGTCACGGAGTAATTCAGGTAGCAAGGATAAATGTGTATATTAAAGCTAGCTGATCAATCAATTTGTTTGGACTGCATTCCCACGATGAATCTTATATTGGATGAAAACTGAATCCCAGTGGACCATGTTTTCTGTGCTTTGTGTCACCACATCTGTGTTGCAGGGTATTCTTTGCACAGTCACCATCAAGGCAGCCTCTCAGCACTCAGAGGCTGATCCATCCTCCCTGCCCATTCTCTGCGCTATCCATCAAGGCAGGACCTGTTGGGAGGTGGATGTCGATCTACTGCTAAGCAGCAGAGTGGCAGAAGAAGTTTGTGATTTTACATTTAAGTGCAGGCCTGCTCCCAAGTGAAATCTGCATGCTGGAGCTGAGGAAGAGTGTTTGTTTCATTCCTGAGCAGAAGCGATAACCCTGGGAAAGGAATTCCTTTCCCGTCTGTGATGGTGTTGGGGTATACAAGACACGTTTTATCACAGTAAATAGAGGATATTACAGTTTATTGTTATAAATTGCAAAGGACTATGACAGTGAGGAGCATTACAGGAAAAGAGTACAAAACATATATATCTTTGTATTAAACTTGGTGGCTTGGCATAGACGTATCTGAAAGCCATAAATATCTATAGAATCTTCTCCTACCTAAGATGGTCACAGTAATCATCTAGAGGCTCTAAGATGCTTAAGAAATTGCATTAATTCTAACAAGTAACACAAGAGAGATAAAAGAGACCCAAATCTTCAGCAAATGCACAAATTAGCACAAACTCTTGAACTTAGTCCTAATGCTTGCTCTGCTGTGACACAGGCATGAGGCTTGGCAGTTTCACTCAAGAGAGCTGTACTCTGCCCACAGGTAGTGGTCACACTGGAGCCTCCTGTGCCAGAGAATTGCTGTCTCAACTGCAGTTATGGGTCGTGGTGGTGTTAAACTGTGTGTCTCCATGTTCTAGAAAAAGTGGAGTACGAAGAGCTTCACAGGAGTCTTTCCTTCAAAGAAGCCAAACGCATATATAAGATTAGTCCTGACATGAAAAGAATTTCCTTATTCATTTCCTTGGGAAGTAATCTGAACGCCTTATCCTCAGTTGTCCTTGAATCTGATGTTTGCTCTGTATATAGAAATGAACACTTGTACTGAACAGGTTTTATATAGTTACACAGGATATAAGCTATCTATTTACATTTTACTCCTGTTTATTATAGCTTAACATATTTGTAGGGTCTGTTTTTAGGATTCCAGAGACATCTCTGTGCAATGCAAAGTCTCACAGTTGAGAAATTCCTGTGCCAGTTAGTGCATTTAACATTTAGGGAGTCCTTCCACCAATGCAAATTGTGCCTGTATCCATAAATCTTGGAGCTCACCCTAAAATAAGGTGACTTTGAAAAGCTATTGCCTTGCTAAGGAACGCTTGCTTTGATATTAGACACCACAGCCTAGAATCTGAAGGGATATGCTTCAGGATGGAGATGTTGCAGTTTCCTTTCCTCCCATCTTCCTTCCGCACAGATCTGGACTTGTCTGTGCTGTTTATCTCACAGGATTGTTGCAGAGCTTCAGACTCCATGCTGTGTGTGTAAGGGCTTCTGTGCTTTCTGGCTGATTGACCAGAGCTGCAGAGTATTTTAGTGCTGCTGTAAACCCCAGACCTCCCATATCATGGCAGGAGCCAAAAGAGATTGGAGACTTTGCGTATTCTCTGTGGAATCTGAATTTAAAATATAGTGGTATCAAAATGCATTTTCCTCCAGGATTAACCTCATATCCAGGCTGTGAGGCAGCAGTAAAAATGGGAGTCAGACAAATGCTGAAGTAGTCTATAGCTGTTCTGGAGCCTAAATAGCTAAGGGTGGTTCTAAGGGCCAACACCTACTAGCCCTGTTTCTGGAGAAATAAAACAGGTAAAACAGTGGTTGTGTGCATTTCCCACATGATCTGATCCTTTTTCCTTTTTTTTTTCTTTTCATTTGATAATCCAAATGCATATGGTTCTCTGGCAATAAGCGTGTTTTGGACAGGGATTAAATAAAAACACGTAAGAACTTTGATAGAGATAAGTAAAAGTGTCTTGTATCAGTTTTGCCTGCAGCAGTTTGCTGCCCTTTGTATTTACTTGGTAGGCCTGCAAGAAGAAAAGCAGTCCAGTTGTTGTGATACAAAAAACACAGATATCAAAGCAAAATTGACCCTAGAGTTGTCACTAGGTTTCATTTTTTTAAGGAGTTGGAAAGGTAGCACACTGAGCAGAGGTGAAGATGCAACGTGAAGCGTTTCCGTAAGGCGAGCAGTGGCTAACCATGTGCAGAGTCTGCCTCTGCCGCAGGAGAGAGGTTGCTGTTCTTGCTTACTAAAGAATTTGTTTGTTCTCTGAGCTGGGATTCGGTCCCATCGTGTCAGCTTCAGAGACTGTGCCTCGCTTGTTCGCTCTGGGCCTTGGCACGAGATAAATTGCTGCACATAGCTCAGTGTGTCTGTCTCTGCAACTGCTGATCAATGGATGTAATGTGCAACGGGCTTTCGGGCCTGGTGTTTCAGGAATTGTTGGGATTTTGCATGGATTAATTTGAAAAGTCAGAAAATATAAATGTTGCAACTTCTAAAAATGCATATTTGTATTCCATTCCCATACATATATCCCCACTGATCTAGCTAATGGGAAGAAAATTCTAGCCACTGTGCTTATTATCTCGCCTTGACCATTTGATTTAGATTTCTCAGAAAGAATGAATGGATGTGAAAAGAATGAATCAGAATGGAGATTTAGAAAACTGCACTTCTTATTGGCAAGGATTGCAAACAGGCTGACACAAATTTATGGTGCTTAAGAACATATGGGTGGCAAGCATGCTTGATTTTGTACAGCTTAGTAAGCAAAACCCAGCTCTGGAGAAGTCCTCTGTTAAGGAGGAGTCGCTTCAATCTGTTACACTTCAGGTTTGAGAGAACCCCCAGAAAATCAGCAAACAAGATTAAAAAATATATAATTACAGTTTAATTCCTAAATGCTTACACATGAATAGTAAACAATGCAGAGGCTTTGACAGTGTTTATATCAGGAAATTTTCCAAGGCAATATGTAGCTTACCAGTTCTTCCAGCAGTGTGGTCACAGCAGTTCTCAGCACATGCTAAACCACAGAAAAATGCACATAAGACTCGCCTTTACCAGCACAGTTTAGCAGGCTAGCTGGCTTTTTTTTTTTTTATTTCAACAAAAGACCTACTCATAATCATCCATCATTCATGATAAAAGCAGAATAATCAGGATTGAAATACTGGATCTCACAGTATGGAAATGCCAAATTTTGCTGACATATCCAGTCAGCCTGAGACTGCTGCCGGCAGGGAGCACATACCCACTACTGCTGAGTAGCTTCAAACATGAGTTCAGACTTTGCTAACCTCATCTAGACCTGGATTATCAGGCTTGCTTTACAGTAAGCCAGGACTAGCAGAAAACTGCAACAGTGACTATGCACTGGTATTTTAAACTGGCTTTATTCACGTACGTTGGCAGATGTCAGATGTTTTTCCTGGAAGTCAGCTTCCAGTCAGAGTCAACAGTGGCAGAAAATCTGCATGAGGAAAAACAGGCAAACAAATGAAAAATGAGAAACCCACCCACAACCCAAACCCAGTGCTAGGCTGGGCTTGACGCATCAAAGCCAGTGTGAAGGCTTAAGAAACTCTAGTTTGGAATTGCTATCTTTCTGTAGGGGGGGCAGTGGTGTTGCTGTGTCCTGTCTCCCACAGCAGGATCCCTGGAGCAACGTGCCTGTTTATCTGGGCCCCAGGAGAGCAGGAGAGCAGGGAGAGGGGCAGAAGGAAGCCTTGGCATCGCTTTGGCTTCCTGCCTAGGTGCAAGACGCCTGGTCCAGCCCTACATTAACAAAAATGAGGACTTTCCTAGTCTGAAGGTGGCATCTGCCTGGGTTGCAAGATGAAGGCCAAATCCAGATGTAACATGGCTCACTGAAAGGCACGGGAAAAGCAAAGTCACCTGGAAAGAGTTAGCTATTCAAACCGGGGGAGGTGGGGAGACTCTGCTTTAATCTTTTTATAGTATAAAAATTTCGTGACTGTATTAAAGCCCTACTGTTTGGACTGGATGATGTTACCTAATTCTCAGAAACGAGAGCAGCTGGCCTCAGTACAGATACCTCCTAGCAAGCCCTGCAGTATACAGTACATCATTTAGCAGGGCTGTAAAAGAAGGGACATTTATTAGGGGGCTGGGGAGTGAAACTTTACATATTGGCTTGGTTTTTAACGGGCCAGATTTCATTTCCAGCTCCTATGAGTGAGGCGCTCTGTTTTATTTTCCACTTAAATAAATAAATAAATAAGTAAACCCCTCATCTCCCACCTTTTCTACCTCCGTTTTGGCATATCTTTGTGTAAATCCCCTGCTGAAACCCTGGGGGTCTCCCAGTGAATGTTGCTAACCTTGTGGCAGAATATGCTGCTAAATAGGTGAAGATCCTAGCAAAATCCACATTCAGAAGTATCTGGAAAAGAAGAAATAGTGAGGATTTTGAAAATCATCAGGATATGGAGAGTTTTTACTCTAAACAAAATGAAAACAAAAACATAACCCAAACTCAACGCTGTTTATTTTATAAATATTTATTAATATTTTTGGCCATCACCTCTTACCATCCTTCATCCACTTCTGCTCTTGGTTGTTTATGTTGGTGCCATCGGAATAGTTCCTTCCTTCCTTCCTTCCTTCCTTCCTTCCTTCCTTCCTTCCTTCCTTCCTTCCTTCCTTCCTTCCTTCCTTCCT
>JAUBOD010000255.1:382785-395265 GCA_032353885.1 Nothura maculosa | reverse complement strand
AAATTTATGGTTTCTATAGTGAACAATGTAAGAATAAAAACAGTTCCACTCAGTGAGTGTTAGATACTTAAATAAGAAAACTTTAAGTTATTAAAGTTATTTGAGCAGGAAGATTGGACTAGATGATCTCTAGAGCTCCCTTCCAACCTTGAAGATTCTATGATTCTATGATTCAAAACACCTCCCAAACACATAAATGTAGAAGTATGTTTGAAAATGAGGTACTTCTGAAACTGAAGAAAATACTTCAACATTTAATGTATTAAATTTGTAAGATTATTTTCAAAAGTACTGAAAATGCAGACAATGGCACTGCAAGCAGAGAGATCTTTGTATATGCCACTTTTGGAGATGAGCTTTTTCTCTTGGCAGGCTTTATTTTGGAAGTTCAGCCCTGAAAACTCAACTCTATGAAGTACGCCAGATTATACACCTACCGTACTTTGCATAAACAGCACTGGATGCAGGAAGTAAAGTTAGTACTGAGGTCCTCATCTGCAGTATAGAGAAAAAAACCTATTCAGAGAGAAGAAAAACATGCCTTTAATACTTTAATACTTGCTCGCTTGCTTGTCTTGCTTGCTTACTTGTCTGCTTACTTAGAAGTGGAGATAGCACAAAAGAGAGAAGCAGGCCTAGCTGCTAGTATTTTTCTCTCCCCATATTTGGGTTTTAGCTTTGAATGGCCCAATATCTTGCCTTTCATGTGACAGCAAATGAACCCCTGGGGCAGCAGCACTTGGGGTAAATACAGTGACTACCAGTGTCTGAGGAAGTCAGAGGAGCAGGGTTGAGGATCTGGGCCTCCCATAGGCACTGTGTGTGAGCCTCAGCAGGACACTTTATTTCATGGTGGTTCTGTTCCCCATCTGCAAAACTATGATAATTTTTGTAGGGTGCTTTTTTTTTTTTTTTTCCTGGCTAACAAGTTTTGGCAGATTTTGGGAAAGTAGAAGGTACAGAGAATGGAACACATGCTTGTATCTGGCACTGGCTAATGGGGTGCTATTAATGCGTTACTCCAATATTAAATAAGCTGGACAGGGTCAGAACAGCAGAAACATCATGTGAGTGCAGTCCCAGTGGCACACTGTAAAAATAACGGCAGCATGAGAAAAGCATTAAGGGCCATATTCTGGCTTTGGAAATTAATGTGCTGGCTTCAGTGGGAGCCATGTGCACATAACCGCTGCCAGAGGACAGACCCAAAAGTTTAGTATTTCTCCGAATGAAGTATAAAAGTAATTATGAGCTTGGCCCATGGTGCTTGAGGTGGAATTCATAACCATCTGGTGTTAATGGCCTGGAGTGAAATCTCAGGCAAAGGTTTCATTTTGCTTATTATTCTTCAGAAAAAAACCTTGGCCAATGACTGCAGGTTTCCTTATTAGCAGTGGAGCTTTGTACCTGCTGCTGCTCTGAGAGGCAGTGGGACATGACAGCCCTGATATTTAAAGTAGAAACTTTAAATAAGCAGCACTGGGCAATGACAGTGAAGAATTGCTTAGAGGAATTAAGGAGTGGAATATAATACTAATCTTCCTACCATTTTCACTTCACTGATATTAAATCTAATCTTCACAAAAAATTCTGCCCAGGATTCCCTTGAATAGATCTGCTTCCAAAATGAAAATGTTTCTATGCTGAAATTTATTCCTAATGTTACTCACCAATAAATGAAATGAAAATTGCTTTTAGATTCTCTGTTAATACAGAGCTCAGTCTTTTCCCAGGCCAGGACTGGATAGGAAGAAAGAGTATGTATTTTTATTCCATCTCTCTGATTTTGATAGAAGACACCCCAGATAGCAGGGACATGTACTGTTTCTGAAGAGACCTTTGGCTGGTCTCTTAACCACACTGTTTTTGAGGTCTCTTGGAAAAAGGGACAGTCAGTGGCCAATGCCAAGAAATATGTTGGAGCAAACAGAGCCATGAAAGACTATGACATTGTCAGATAATTGACAAGGGGAAGTATATGGATAAAAAAAAAGAAGTAGTAAAGAAAACATAAAGAGATCTCCAAGATTATCATCTCCCTTGTTTGCTAAATTTCTGATCAAGATTTTTAGGCATTGCTGTGCAGCCCAGAAGGTAGAAAGACAGTATTATTCATTAAGCATGAGAAACTGGAGTAAGAAATGGCACAGAGCTACTCAGCCTGCAGATTCAGGCATCTCCATAAAAAAGGAAAAAGGGTCAAAATTCAAATGTTCCACGTGGGAACTGTCTCTCTTCTCTACTTTCCTCTATGTGGTCCAACTATTGCAGCTGAAATACAGCTTCTGGAGGCCATCAGAGTCATGTTTCTGGATGGAAATGCATGAAGCAAAAGCAATTCAGTATAGTCTTTTAACTAAAAATGAGTGTCTGCTGTGGGGAAGGGGGACCATATCTCCAAACTCTTGAGTAAACATACTGTTGCAAAGAGACAAGATCACTGAAGATGCAAAGACATTTTAAAAACTCTTTCCCCTCTAGAATCTCATCTTTCAGAAGTATCTGCAGACCATTCCCCCACAGTCAGGTGCTAGATGTTCTTCCCTTATGACAAGACTATCCTGGCATAGAAAATGCCAAGGTTTATATGGTTCTCTGTGTAAGTTGTAATCAATGGGAGCATACTGAGCAGCTTATGTGACCCTTAACTCTAGCAGTATGTGACTGAGCTGATAGTCCCCACAGGAGGATTTAAAAGAGGTATCCTAACTTGCCTTGAATCTGCTTTAGGCTTTTCATCTGCATAAATGTTCTAGGTGCATATCCTAAAAGTAAAGCCTTGTTTTTGCACATTACCTTCTCTATAAAGTATCTAGCTTAGGCTGTATATACCTTTCCAGAGGCAAAATTTCAACATATAAGATGCTGCTTATTTTCTTTCCTCTCATAGTCCTTCATCAAAGACTGTCATCTTATTCACCAGGAAACGTTTTATTATTGTTAGGGCCTATTTTGCCATGGTGTATTTCAAGGTCTACTGAAGAGAAGACGTGCCTGTGTCAGGACAGTGTCAGGATAGTGCCTGAGTCTCAGCTGTAAATATCTGTTCAACTGGTATCTTTGTCTTCTCCTGCAGTTTTTGCCAGAATCCTGAAGGCTCCTGAGTCCCATAATATCACCTTTGGGTCTGTGGTGACATTGCGGTGTGCAGCAACAGGCATTCCAGTCCCTACCGTCACCTGGCTGGAAAATGGAAAAGCTGTAAGTGCCTCCTTTTCATGCCTTGGGCCCATGAGATCTGCTCGCAGCTGGAAACGTGGCCGAACGATTAAAACGCAGGGCTGGGAGCCAGGGCCTGTGGGTTCTATTCCTGTCTGGTTTCATGTCTTCCTCTGCAATCAGATCACAAGAGCCTTGCTGCCGTGTTGCAGCTTTCTCCTCTGTAAAAAAGTCTTCCCCCTTTCCCCATGGTCTTGCACAGCTTTATTTGTCAATATCTGGGAAATGTGAGATGAAGGATGCTTTAGAGATTTACAAACTTCCTTTGAGCCAGGATGTTTAGGGCTTCCTCTCGGATTTAAGTATTTCTGCAGCTATCTCTCCTGGCTTTTCTCTTAATGATAGCTCTATGAAATATAATAACAATAGCATGAAAAATACTATTCATTTGGTGAAAATAAAAATTTAACACAAAACAAGGTGACTAAGTAGGGTAAATGGCTTGAAGCAAAATGCCTTTGAGACACCCGATATGCACAGCATATTTCCAGATAAACAGATCTGAAATTTTTGTCACCAACCTGTGTATCACACTAAAGAACATAATTGATTTATTCCTGGCTAAAGACATGTTCTCAAGAGAGGCGAATGCTTTTCCCCTGCAGACATCAGCACATCAGGAATCCACCAGTTCTCCCAGGAAATTGTCCACAGCTTACTTATCCTGACCATTTAAAACAGATATCTGCTTTAATACCTATTTAAAGTCCCTGTGTAGGTCATTTCAATGCCTTAGCTTCAGCTAGACAGAGGAGGCACAGAAGAGTGTCCAATATTGCCTTCCCAGAAGTGAAACAGTAAACCACAGTCAAGACAGCTCTCTGGGAACCCAAGTCAATTGAACTATTTTCAAGCCCTTCTCTGTAATGAATTCCCTCTGGTCTTCACATGGTTATTGTGGCCTATTTTCATATTCCATGTGTTTTTTCAGCATCCTTTCAAAGGTGCAGGCCCCAGGTTGTAGTGCTATGAAATCAGCCTGAGCAGTTGCTGAGTGGCAAGTTGCCTCTGCGCTTTCTTACTGACCGCTGTAAGCTACACATCCTTCTGCCAAAGTCTGGCAATGACAGTTCCTGTGGACTTACTCTCCACTGTGATCAATAAATCCTCTTGCTACAGTTCCTTTCTTCAAAATGTTGCTCGCATTCTCATTTACCTCCTCCTTCTGGGGACTAAAATATGTAATAAGGAGCCTGAACTACACTACAGTGTGACTTGGCGTTCTTACATGTGCTAAACCTTCTTGAATGCATCTATGTTATTAGGCATAAATCTCTATTTTCCCTTCAGGTAAATAAGGAAAGCAGGAAAGAGCAAGATAGTCAGTCTCTGCGGAGTCCCATGGGCATGGGACTCCTCAGGAGTCTTCAGCAATAATTATTGTTATAGAACTACAGGTGTTCATTCAAGCCTTGCAGGAAGGTTTGCTATTGGAAGAAAGATGTTACTGTAGGAGGCTCTGTGTATTTCCCAGTACACTTTGATTAGAATGCGTTGCATACCCAATCCCAAGCAAAACCATCTCTTACATAAGTCCTAGGTGGACTCTCATACCAGACAACCACAGAAAGTGCTCTCCCCCAGAAAGTGCTTACACTGCTAAAAGACAGGACAGACTATTATTTGTTGTTGTGAATAAACGAGGGTGCCACAAGGCCAGCTGTAACCATGATGTTTAGGGAGTCCCACAGCCCCTGTAAGGGGAGCACCACTGGGCTTTTGGGAAGGACATCTGCTCACATAGACTCACAGGCAGGTCTCTTCTTGTATGTTTATCCTGCAGATAACAAACCATCCCTGCCATATTCCTTGGGACATTCGTCTCCTTGAGATCTTTGAGATCTCTTTTAGCCTGCTCCCACTGGTTCCTAGGCCAAAGATCATGCTTCTGACCATGCGTTGCAGAGCAGCTGAGAAAACAACAAAACCACAGAGGTCACGGCTTTTCAGAAGCAGGATCTCCATCCAGCCACTCTCTGAGGAGGCATCAAAGTAGATGGGACCGGCAAGCTGGGATAATTAGAGCCTGCTCTCCACCTTCCTTTCTATGGCTTTCTTTCACGTGGAGGATTAGAAGGGCTGTGTCTCTGCATCACTGGTGCAGCCCATGCATGTTGCTCATATGCTTGGCTCTCACCCAGGGCTTTAACTGGCCAGATATGGTCTGTGGCATTTCTGCCTGCAAGACAAAAGCCCAGCCCAAGAGGGTTATGTTCCAGACCACATCGTTTTAAATATGGCAAGGGGACTTTAGTTTAATTATAGTCCTCGGAGAAGTTAAAGCAGGATGCAGGTGGAATGGAGCAAGCAAGCGACAAGGGAGGTGCTTTAGAACGTGCACCCTGTGATGCCTCTGTGGTCTTAAGAGACTTTAAATGCAGTCCTGAGCTTTAAAGAATGGTAAACTGCTGTGGTTATTAAACTGCCTTTGAACAGAAGAATGCAAATTGCTGTAGTATCAGCTGTCTTGTCTACTCAACCAGAAATACAATGTTTTTTTCTTCCTGCTGTGCATTATAGCACACCATGTAGCTTAAACTGTGATTTTCTGCACCACAAAGGAGAGAAATAAGCTAAGTGTGAAGATGTAGTGAAGTCTCACCTTTGGTAGATGCTGAGATGAAATTTCAGAGGTTTAAAGCAGATGTTCTGGAAACAAAACCTCAGGGAGAATATTTGAAAAACAAAAGGGATCAATTAATATAATGAAAAGGTCTCAGATTCTCAGCAGAAAACAAACAAACAAACGAGAAACATCCACAGAGCAAACAAGCAAAACAAGAGTGAACTTGGAAGATCCAAGCTTCAGCTATCTGCCATTTTCCTGAGCTATATGAGGCTTTCTTATGTGATCCATGATGAGTTTTCATACTGTACATGGTACTACATATTCCTCATACTGTTTGCAGCTATCTGAGCCAAGTCAGCCAGGGACTGTGTTCACCCAGGGGGACCTTGGACTGATCTTGGCCATTGCATTGTTGTCAGCTGTCATATATTCCTCATGCCCATGAGCCCCATCAGCCAACGTGGCAAGCAAATTGTTCTTCATTGTGTGGTCCAGGCTAAGAGGAGCAATCACAGCTCACCACGCTCAGATTTCCTATCTGAGGGCCATCCAGCTGTGCAAAACACCCCAGAGGGACCCAGATTGGATCCTCAGCTTTAAAGTATTTTCTTGTGGAATTAGTAGAAAGAATATAGCATGAAGGGAATATATGAAACATCTCAGACTCCATGTGATACCAGACATTGAAAACCAAATAGCTTCACACCTGGGTGGGAGCTGTTGCAGTGGTGTATATTTGAAGCCCAAAGCGGCAGGAAGCAAGAGGAGATGACTAAAGCTGCACAATCCACTGGGTTTTAGCAGCTGTCTCTTTTAGCTGATTGTCAGAAGATGGGAGTAGCCTATAAAGAAATATATGCTCTCTACACAGAAGGAATCAACACTATTTTCATATTTTTAACTATATTTTTGTGTAAGGAAAATTATAAGAAGAAATCTGATTAGTGATTTAAAAGAATAGTCTTATAAAAAATAATTCTTTGAGTTTCCCTCTGTCTGAACTGACTTTGTGGGAGTAAACCCCAAAATATTCCCTCATCTCTGCCTTTGCACGATGACCAGCATACTCATGCAAGCTGAGCCTTCCTGAGGGGGAATAGATACATTATTATCTGTATTTTGTTTTCTAAAGAAAAAAAATTGCTTACTAAAGCAGTAATAAAATGTTGCTCCATCTCTATGAGCTTTTCCAGTTATCACTGTTGATACCTTTTGTAGCAGATGAAGGTCCCATCAATATCCTACCAACCATCAAGGAGGTCAGATTATTCTGGCTAACCTCAAACCTAGATTTTTAGGCAAAGAGCTTTGTTGGGAGACAGTTTGCACTATGCTTAGAGCAAGGTACTCTACTAGGATCCAAAAATGATCACATCTCACCTGATTTGTCTTTGATGCTTCTTACTGATGTGAACATAGTAGATGAAATGCTGTTCCCTTTGCAAGGTAGAACTTGGTGTACCTTGTTGCTGTCTGCCATATGAATACTATATGACCAGTAAAGACTTGAGTAAAAATTTAAGCCGCACTGGCAAAACCCAACCTGATCCAGTCTTATCATCTGGGAATTCATATCAGTTCTCTGATATGAGAAACTATCAGGCCAGAATTAACACATTTGCAGCCTCTTCAGCACTTCCAGGTGTTAAATAAGGAAGTTTATCAGGTATTTCTGAGTATGAGTGCAGGAATCCCAGTTTTGTTCACCATGACCCTAAGTGGTCATGGGACCACCAACCAAGGGACAGTTGGTGTGTTAATACAGAAGCGATGAACTCCAGACTATCTTCATTTTTTTCATCTTTACACCCATGGTTGATCCACAAATGCAAGCAGTGTTCTTATTTCCTAGGACATGGACAAATGATTTAATAAGTAGAGGTCATGGAGTAAATATCCAGCTTGATTACATCAGTAAAATTGAGAACATTCTCCTCTGGAACTGAAAATTAATTAGGAAAATAGTGCTACAGTGTGAAATATGAGAAATCTTTAACATTTGCTTTTATCCATGATGTACCAAGTACACTTCAACTCCTATGAAAGTACCAAAATAATGCGAACAGCCTTTAACTGTATGTCACTTTCATCTCCTTGCTGCAACTTCTCTGAGAATTTCAATGCTTGGAGGTGAATATCTTGCTTTTATATTGTTAGTGTTGTTTTAATGGTTTTTATTTTATTTGGAAACAAAACTGTACAAGCCCTTTCTCTCCCCTAGGTTTCTGCAGGCTCTATCATGGAGAGTGTCAAGGACAGAGTGGTTGACTCCAGACTGCAAGTGTACGTCACTCGGCCTGGCCTGTTCACTTGCCTGGCCACCAACAAGCACAGCAAAACCTTTGGTGCTGCAAAGGCTGCAGCAACCATCAGTGTTTCAGGTATGCTGGAAAACAAAAAAAAAGAGCTTTCACTTTTTTATGCTTACATTGCAGTTCCAGCTTCTGTCAAGGCAGGAGGAGAGGAGTGTGCAGGTGGATGGAAAGCCTTGGAGAGCTAATAGTTTGCAGAGGGCTAAATTTGAGTACCAGTGCATCCCCTGCTGGGCTGCTTTACATATGCTTACACTTTGGAGACACAGCTGTTTTTTCCTGCATGCTTGATGCTGTCCCGTACCGGGTGTCCCAGAAGCCCAGAAGTAAGTTCATCCATGCGCAGGAAGCGATGGCCACAGCCCAGCATTAGTATCACCTAACAGCAAGGTGAAAATAGCTCTGAGGACATCTGTAGCTTCTCAATGGGTCGTATCCAAGAAGCAGGGAAGTTTCTGTTGGAAGAGTCCCTCTGGCTCAACACACTGTACCGGCCGGCTTGCACCTTGTGTCTTGTGCATGTGGGACGTATCCCAGTCAAGGAAAGGAGCCTCTAAAGGGTAGAAATATGGAGCTGGCTCTGTTACACGGTCGGAAACGTGGGAGTTTGTCCGTGCTATGGGCAGGGGACGTCAATGCCTTAAACTGGATACACTGCCTGTTACATGCAACCCAAAGCACAGGAGCAAAGGCATTGGGGCTTATGGCACATCAGTCTGCCGTAACAAGAACTGGAAGCAGTAATTCATTCCCTCTCTAAGGCATTCAGCATAGTCCAAATTTTCCCCCTTATTAGAAGATACTTACTAGAAGTTCTTTTCAGGCAGCTTACAGGTTTCAGACAGAAGGCCTAGTACAGAGATTTTTTTTTCTAGCTCAGAAGGGCTAGTGAAATATCACTGACTTTTTTTTTCCATTTCTTCTTTCTCTTTGCTCACTAAAACTGCTGGATTTGGTACCTACTCGGCAGAATGGAGGTAAGAATTATTTGTGTGTGTCTGTTTGGGAAATTTCTTTGAGCAGAAAAGATGGAGGAGGAGAATAATGAAAAACTAAGGGTGTTTTGTTGACTTAGTTTAAATGAAAGAAGACTGTTTCAGGGTGTTGATAATGCAGATGTGGTTCACCTGCAGGAAATGCAGAGCTCCTTTATACAGTCATGAGTAGAATCTGGGCCCAGACAGATAAGCATGCATCTATATTGAGGAAACTGCATCAAACATCAGTAAGGATGTTTAAAATGCAATAGTGGACAGAATACTGTGGTGTAAATTCTATTCACAATTAACGCGTCTGCAATTTCCCTTACCTTTACAGGCAAAAAGGTTAGCTTCAGGATAAGTTCCTTCTGTGCACAATCAATAAATATTTTTCAGGGCAGTGAGTACGAGGCCCTGGCAAGTGAAGCTTACGTATTTGTTACAAGCAAAGCAATTCATATATAACCAGGCATGCACTTTTGTCTAGTATTTTCTGGACTAAAATAGAATTTAGTTGATTTTTTTAAGAGCCTTAACATACTTTTGCATGTCTGGAAGCAAAACGGAAGGGCTAACCTGGCCAGAAGGATACAATCTATCAGTCTTCAGAGCAAAGAACAGACGGAGAAAATCTGAGGAAATGACTTTTCTACTTTGCCAACTCAGGCTCCCTGTGAAGGTCCTCATCTCATTCAAAGGGCTTTGTCACATTAATTCAGGAAATTTTCAAGTGATTTTTGGCCATTGAATGATGATGGCAGACACACGCTTTGCACTTTTGCCCATACAATTGTAGAAGACTTGGAAATAGTTACCAGCCTGTTTCTCCAGTTGTTCTCAGAATTTCCTCTCTAAATTTTTCTTCCACTGATAGGTACTGTGATAAAAACATTACTGGTTCTTCTCCATCCTAGGAAGCCTGATCTATGTCTCCCTGTGGATTTTAAAAGAAACAGAGAAACATGATTTTAATATTGGTGGCTTTTACTGAAACATTTCTATCTCCCAGTAAGCTCAGTAGCAGAGCCATAGTGTAGAAGTCTGTACCATCTCTTGCCATACAAAACACACCTTTTATACCCACCGAAACTGCTGTCATTGTGAAGACAGGGACAGACAGACCCTGGATACACCATGGTCTGTGCTAGCACAGTGTGGTGCTATCATGGACTGTGGGACTGGTGCAGGATCCTGGGGAGGAGGAGATAGTGTTGCAGAAAGGGTGTCTGCAGAGCCCAAGTGCTCTAGGGGCTATGAGAGCACTAATACCTGAAGGTATTAGCTCTTTAAGCCTGCCTGAAAAAGCCTCTGCAAAGAACAACAACAAAAAAGTTGATATTGACCCCAAAAGAGTGCAGGTAAATTGTGTTTAGAATGTGTAGTCTGTTTACGGAGAAAAGCATCATAAAAGCAGGAGTTTAGGCTATACAAAAGCTTTTTTAGGTGTCCTGCATAATCCATTTTCAGCATAGCTCCAGATTTCCTAAGAGAAATAACAAAAATCCATGGGACATTGACAATAGGTAATTATTTGGACAGAAGAAAGAACAAAAAGGCATGGATACAAATAGCTCCGCTGACTACTCCGAATGGCTGGCATATTGTGAAGTGAACTGCATGACCCCTGTTAAACTGGATGGATGAGCAATGGGGACAGCTGCACCCTGCTCTGCTCCCGCTATGTGCCTGTCATTCCTGCGTGTGGGAGTGACTCTTTCCCCAGGTGCTCTTCTTCCCTGGCCCTCTGGCATTGCTTTCCATAGCTACTGGAGCCAAGGGCACATCCTGTGTCTGCACCTTTCTGGAGTCTACCTCCCGGTGGGGCAGTGAGAGCTGCTGGAAGCGCCCCTGCCCTATGCATGCACTCGCCCTTCTAGGGAAGCAGGAAGGAATGACCGCTGTCTCCGGCTGCACGAAAAGACATGGGAAAGATAAATAAGTGGAGCAGACTCTGCTGTTCTTTTTATTGCCCTGGCGTAGGTTCTGTCCCCGTGCTTGAGGATGAGGCTTTGCGGTCTGGGAGATGTGATAAAGAGGGGAGAGAAAGACCTTAGAGGGCTGAGCACAGTATGGAAAATTCCACTGCCTCGTGTCTTCTGCCATCTCACATCTCCCAGTACAAAGTCCTCACTCTTCTTCAGTGCAAAATCTTCAGTGCAAAATCTCCTCACTCTTCTGGCATCCACAGGCAGAATTGAGACATTTGCTTTGAGAAAATGACAAAAATGTGTGGGAGAGAGATGGAGCCATGAGGAGTGCAGAAGTGGGGATGGCCAAGCATGGGTTTTGCTGATCTCACCTTGCAGAGGGTTTTCAGAAGAGTGGTTTGAGTGGAGCTCACCTGGCACCTGTTCACCCAACCTCTCCAAAATTAAACTATCTCTTGTCAGGACACTAAATGAATGGCCACAGGTGCAACAGTACTTCTGATCACTTCTGCAGAGGAACAAAAAAAACCAGCCAAACTATTTCCCATCAGGGCCTGGGGGCTGGCTGAGGAGTAGGCTAGGTCAGGGTTGTGTGTTGAGACTCAGCTGTTTTGCCTACTGCTAATGTTAGAAGCTGAGGCAAATTCCCTAACCCCCAAAAGATATCCAGTAGGGCCATGTGCGGACTCTTGAGTTTGTTGCAATGTTCTTTTCTTCAGTGGTATTACCTCATTTTGGTGGTTGTGCAGCCTCTTCAGTCTTATGTATGCTGTTGTATTCAGAAGCAATGCCTAGTGATTTAGATCTTTGCTCTACAGGTATTTATGATGGTAAGCTGAGTGTATGTGTGTGTTCTGCCCTCGACAGCAAACTGTACAAGGGTGATGCAGGCTACTGCAGCACGTACAGAGGTGAGGTGTGTAATGCTATCTTGTCGAAGAATGCTCTTGTTTTCTTCAACTCCTCCTATGCTGACCCAGAGGAGACCCAAGAACTGCTTGTACACACTGCCTGGACTGAACTGAAAATGGTGAGTTCATTCTGCCAACCAGCTGCTGAATCTCTGCTGTGTAACTACATCTTCCAGGAGTGCAATCCCTCGGGAGCGGGGCCAGCTCCAAAACCAGTGTGCAGGTAAAGAAAAAAAATGCTTATTTTCATTTCATGGGGATATGTAGGCAGTAGGGGAGTAGTGAGGGAGAGCTTGTCCAGACCTGAGTACTGAGTGAAAATAGGCGCTTTATATTTGTATGGGTTTTCACTTTGCATCAGGCTTTATTTTCCTCCTGTTGTGCACAAGCAAAGGCCTGATCTTGCTCTGTCTGAGGTCGTTTCTAGAATTTCAGGTGATCTTCAGTCCCAACGATCTGTGTATTATAGGACTTTCAACAGCAAGCATTGAGGCATCTTTTTAATTGCTTTTATGGCTTTTTATTGCTCTAAATAATTAACAACGATTATCATATTAATCG
>JAUBOD010000255.1:369663-382685 GCA_032353885.1 Nothura maculosa | reverse complement strand
GCATTGAGGCATCTTTTTAATTGCTTTTATGGCTTTTTATTGCTCTAAATAATTAACAACGATTATCATATTAATCGTTATTAAAAAATCAGTGGGAATTTTTGGTAGGTACTGATGCACCACATGCAACAAAATCTTATCAAAGCAATATACTAATTGCTGAATGTTTCCCACCATGATAGCAACAAAACAACAACAAAAGCCCGTACTAGCCTGGATAATTGTACCTGCTCAGCCCAACCTCTTGTATGGCATACATCCTATCCTATACTCAGAGAAATGTCCATTAAAACAGGGCTGGCAGGGACTCTGGGGAATCCAGAGCATCTTCTGCTGCAGCTAATCGATTGCTGTCATGTGTCAGGTCGGGTCCACTGCTTCCTGCCCATGCAACCTGCCAAGCAGCCCTCCATACCTTCCTGTCCTCCTACCATGGATGTGGAGGAGAATATCTTTCCCATGTCTTCTGTCAAGTCTTCCTCATCTTCTCAAGTTAGATAAAGCCAGTCTTTTTTCCAAGCTGTCCTCCTAGGTCATGTTCTTTAGGCCTCTGGAGCCCCTGCTGTGCATCTTTCTTTAAGTGCGATAGCCAAATTGTTCCCTGTCTCCAGCTGAGGATCCATTAGTGCTAACTAGAAAGGAATGACAATTGCTTGGCAAGTCTTGTGGAGGACAATCCTGTACAGACATCCCAGGGAGATGCTTTTTTTTCTTCCTAATACAGCAGTCTGACACAACTGATTCATGTTCATTTTTAACCTTGGAAGGATTGCTGTCCAGTCATTCCTCATCTTATGTTTAGGGAGCTGGCATTCCTACTTAAGTGCAGTACTTATTTTGTGTCCTCCTTGAACTGCACCTTAAAACAGATTATTCAAATTAGTGTTTATCAGGAGAGCAGGCCCAAATCCGATACCCCAACTGAAATAAAAGACTTGTCTGCAGACACAGCAAGAGCAGAGACACTACTCTGCCAGCTGGACTTGGGCCAGTTCTAGTCCAGGGGCAATTATTTTTCCCATTACAGAGGAGCTTTTTAGGACAATCACCAGGGCATCATCTTGTAATGCCAGCCTCCTGGGTTGCTGTTCCTCAACTGTCTGTAAGCAAAGGCATGCAAGAAGATCCCAGTGAGAGGCATGGCAGGACACTGTGTTCTTCGTTTGTGCTGTGCTGTATTCCTGGTCTGCACAGTAATGGAATATATCCTAAGAGACACATGTGTAAATATGCACAGATTACTCTGTTGAGTAGGACTGAGCCTTGCTGGTTGCTGGCAGACACCTTGATGCTCTGCTGTTTGTCATTATTGCTTTTTATATATAATCTCCCTGCCTATTTTCATGGTGTGTGACAGTATTTATACCTGAGTCACACATGCACAGCACATTTATCAGCTAAGGGTTTTGCACAGTGCTCTGTGAAATATTTCAGCAAGGTCTGGGTAGTGGTCTCACTTTGTTTCCCCCTGTTCACAGACAGTCCTGCAGGAACAAAGCTCTGGATCTGCACTTGTGGAGCACACAAAATTGTGCATTGAAGTCAGAGTGACATTTACCAGCATCCTCTCTGCACTTGCTGAGGTTCTTGACCTAGTAGGCCTAACATTTACTGATGCTTCTAATCTTAATGGACTTACGCTAGGTTTCTTCAAATCCGTGGGTTGCTCTTTGGATATGTGCAGTTTTATTATTTTTTTCCTTCTAATGATTTCCCAGTGATTTCCATGTGGATTTAAACTTAACTTACTTCATGACCAGAGCCCTGGAGCTGTGTTCTTCCTATTTCCTGTTCCCACAGCAGATAGCTGGACAACAGTTTCTCCAAAACTCTTACCTAGGACTTCGTCTGCTAAGTCAGACATATAATACATTGTTATAAGAGCCCTGGGGGCTCCTAAATGCAATTCGCATGGTCTTGGTTATTTTCCAGTTCCATTACTTGCTTTTTTGTGACATCTTTATACCTTTCTACAGAAACTGGCTAAATAGCACCAGTTTTCTGATCTCATTGAACTACTACTTTGAGTAAGAATTTGATTTTCTCAGTTTCTATAAAATTCTTACAGTTTTGAGGAATATTTTTCCTGGACATGTTCCCATTTGCTATGGAATATTTGTCATTGTCATTGTATTATCATTTATTCTTCGTAGGTTTTTTTTTCCTCTATCTCACGTCATTTTGTGTGTTTCTTTTGGTTGTGAAACTAGTTAGCTTGAACAGTAACAGATAAATAGACTGAGTATTTAGTAAAATAAACAGTTGGTAAAAGAAGGTGAAGTGAAACAGAACGAACATGAAGAGAAAATTCTCACTTCATTTAAAATGAAATACAAATTGATTAAAATTAGAGTTTCTCTGTTTTTCAGGTAACATGATTTCTCAAAATTGTCAGTTAACTGCTACTGCTAACTGTTGCAAAAATCTACTACTTTGTAGATTTAAGTAAATTGTAGTATTTCTGCTACTGTTGATATAAAGCGATGTTGCTCCAATGAGCAGTCTCATGTGGGAAAACAGAATAACAGAATCACAGAATGAATAAGCTTGGAAGGAACCTCTGGAGATTTTCTAGTCCAGCCCCCCTACTCCAGCAGGCACCTAGAGCAGGTGGCACAGGGCGGCATCCAGGCAGGTTTGGAGACCTCAAGAGAAGGAAATCCCAGAACCTCCCTGGGCAGCCTGTTCCACTGCTCTGTCACCCTCACAGGAAAGAAGTTCTTCTTCATAGGGAGATGGAACTTCTGGTGTTTCAACTTGTCCCCATTACCCCTTGTCCTGTCACTGGCCATCTCTTCTCTGAGAAGAGTTTGGTCCTATCCTCTCTGCATTTTCCCCCCAGGTATTTCTATATATTGATCAGATCCCCTCTCTATCTTCTGCAGGCTAAACCAGCCCAACTTGCATAGTCTTTCCTCATATGAGAGATGTTCCAGTCCCTTAGTCACATTTGTCGCTCTCCGCTGGACCCTCTCTGGAAGCTGCACATCTCTCTTACACTGGGGAGCCCAGAGCTGCCCCCAGTACTCCAGGTGCAGCCGCACTGGTGCTGAGGAGAGGGGCAGGATCCCTTTCCTTGACCGGCTTGCAACATCCTCCTGATGCAGCCAGGATCCCGTTGGACTCCTTGACTGCAGGAGTACATTACTTATTCACGGGTAACTTCTTGTCTACCAGGACTTCTAGGTCCGTCTCTGCAGAGCTGCTTTCCAGCAGGTCAACCCCTGCTCAGTGTCCTCCTCCAAGTCATTGATGAACAAGTTGAACAGCTCTGGGCCCAGTACTGACCCCAGGGGACACCATTGGCCACAGGCCTCCGACTAGACTTGGTCCCATTTATCACTACCCTCTTAGGTCTGCCATCCAGACAGTTCTCAGTCCATCTCACTGTCCAGTTGTCCAGTACACACCTCCAGAGATTTCCTATGAGGATGTTATGGGACTGTGTTGAAAGCCTTGCTGAAGTCAAGGTAGACATCCATGGGTTCCCCATCATCCATCCAACCAGTCATTCCATTGTAGAAGGCTGTCAGGTTGGTCAAATATGACTTCCCCTTGGTGAATTCATGCTCACTACTTTTGATCATGTTCTTTTCCTTGATATGCCTAAAGATGATTTCTAGGATGAGCTGCTTTCCAGGACAGAGATGAGCCTGACCAGCCTATAGTTTCCATCTCCATTCTCTTGCGCTTTTTGAAGACTGGAGTGATGCTGGCTTTCTTCCAGTCCTCTGGCACCTGTCCCACTCTCCATGACCTCTCAAAGTAGTTGAACTCAGCTGAGCTAACCTGTGCCAGATCCTTCAACACTCTTGGGTTCACCTGAGCCCATAGATTTATGGGTGTCCAGTTTGCCTAAATAATCCCTAACCCTATCCTCCTCAACTAGCAGAAAGTCTTCCTCTCTCCTGGTTCTCTCTCTTAAATCCAAACTCTGTAGTTCATGGGGACCAGCCTTAGCAGTAAAGACAGAAGCAAAGGCAGCGTTTAGTAACTATGCCTTCTCTGCATCTCCTGTCACCAAGGTACCTTCCCCATTCAGTGGCAGCAACATTTTCCTTAGTCTTCCTCCTACTGCATTCACTTTGGCCATGTATATGTGCCTGCCTTTCTTTGAGAATCCTTTTTCATTAATAAAATGCTACTGGAACAGCTGTCCTTTTACTACTGATCTTGGTCAATCTGTTACTTGTATTGAATAGAATCTCTAATAATAATAGGAAGTAACTATTTCAATGTCATCTCACCAAGCTCTCACTGCTCAAGATTAAGTGGTACAACAGTAGCATGATCTCATGTCAAGGAGACTGACCATCTGTCCCTGTTACTCTGACATGATGTTAGCAAGAGCAAAGGCTCATGGATGAGTAGAAACTCCCCTTCCTTTGTAATGGACAGAGTTATAGAGGAATGGTTATTTGCACTTTACATTTGCATTTTACATTGCACTGAATAAATGACTTGGGTTAAGGATGCTCAGGCTTTGAGGGCCAAGGCCACTAACACAATCCAGTCTTCCTAAGGATCACCCCATGCTTAAAGTGTAAGGTTTTCCCATTTCCCTGGCTCAGCATCTCAGCCAAAATCATCGATAAGAATGACTGTAATTCAGAAGATCATTTGTATTCCACATGCTTTTTAATAACAACAAAAAATTAAGACACATCTTATTGCTCACTCCTGCTTTCACAGAAGTGAGGAAGGAAGAAAGCAACACTGTCAAGTCTGCCTATCGTAGGCATCTATCATATCTGCCAGAGGGCTCCCAGGCATCTCTCATAGTTACTGAAGAGCTCCTGCCCACCCATCATGCTTAAAGTCCCTTAGTCCTTCAGGGGTCATGTTGCTGTTGGTAAAGGAGCAGAGAGATTGCATCAGCCTACCAGGCGATATTTTTGGTTAAAACTTTCTTTGTGATAGTATCTCACTCCAATTTGGGTGAGCTGGTGTGGTTGTTGGAAAGGGTAGGCATCTGCTGAGGACTTCAGCTCAGTTCAGCAAGAGCTGTCCCTTGTTTTTACCACCAAGTCTCTTAAAAATGAATAAATAAATGTAAATAGATAATAAATTAACTTGTATAACGAACGCTTATGCTTTCTTCTGTTTTAACAGTTTCCCTTTTTTTCTCTTTCTTCTAGAGCAGATATTTCTGCCCTCTTGACAAAGCATCTTTTATTAAGAAATACTTAAATACGGAGAGATCTGTTTTTTCAGTGAATGTTTCACATTTTTATTAAGACACCACATTAGATAGAAGATAATACTGTCTCTTATTTTACCAAGCTGTGTAAAAGTTTTGCTGCAGATAAATCACAGATGTAAAAGTGAGACATGTCTGTGGAGAAAAGAAGAAAATTGGGTGGGTGCTTGAGTGAGATTAAAAATATAGGCAAATACTTATCTTGAAAAGATTAAGCCTTGCTTCTCACCTCCTATCTTCAATGTACAATTCTTACTCCTCACCTCATGTCTGAAATGTGCAGTACTTCTGCACATAAAAACTGCATGTTTTATGGAAGACAGGTGAGATTTTTAGGATGGTAGGATGGACAGAAAAATGCTCAGGTAACATCCAGACATGCCATTTTACTTGAAAATGTGGGCAAATATGTAGGAAAAGACAGGAATGAATATTCCTCACAGACTGTGATGTGTGTGGTGTTTTGAACATAACCCAGCTTAATTAAAATTGCAGTTTTGAGGGTTTCCTAAAGGAAGCTGTTACATTTTACACAGAGTTTCCTGTGCAGTTTACGAGCCAGACAGTGTCTCAGATGGCTTAGATGAACATAGCGCCGTTCGTGGATTTCTGTCAGCTTGCATAACGCCCCCCCACACCACTGCTGAATACAGCAATTGTTATGAAGGCATTGACTGCTGTTATTTCACTGTTTTTTTTGCAAAATAATGTAGAGAGAATTGCCTTGCTGTAAAGGATCTCTACTGCTTTAAGGAATGGCTCTCAATGGAGGAAAACTCGCAGAAGGGGATTTACAAGCCGGGACAGATGCTGCTCACTCTTCCTGAATGCAACAGGCTGCCCAGCCTGCACCAGGACCCCAACGCCTGCACGAGGATCCCTTTCTTTGGTAATGGCCCGTGTGCTGCTGCTGCTCATCTTCCTGAGCCAGGGAAGCAGGAGGAAGGGGACCACACTCGGGAGACTAGCTCTATAGCTGGGTGTGGGTGTGATGATGCCCCTATGGCCCAGATGTTGGCCAACCCTGTGGCCACCATATCTCCTCTACAGGGCAACTCCCACAGCTCAGTCATCTCCTTTGTGCAGGGACTCTGGAGGGATCACTCCTTCAGGAGCAGGAACTGCCCAGGGAGTCCTTGTCTAGGGAGATCCAGCTTACAGAGGCTGTCTTTAGACTGGAACCTGGCATTTAGTATGGGCTAACAGGACATGAGTCAGCTCTGAGTTCTTGCTGGCTTGTGTTTTTATAATAAACTCTGGCACCTCTCTGCCTTTGAATAGGGAAGACAATGGCTGCAAAGGGTGCAATTTACAGCTAAAATAAAAGCTGACCTATTCCTCCATAGCAATTGTTATGGTTGGAAGAGGAGTGCAAAGTGAGCCATGGCCACGTCCTTCCAGCATCTGTGTGTTATGCTGCAACATCATCAGCACCTGTTTACCTGTCTGATTTGATGAGAATGAGAAAATATCCCTCAAAATTGCCTTCTAAACCTGATCCCTGAATAAACCTCGGATCATAACATTCCCATTGTCAAAATAAGTTTTAGCAGTAGCCTCCTAGGTGCCATTGCAGAGACACAAGCCACATGGACCGTCAGGAATGTTTCCTACTTCCACGCTCCTTAAATAAGCACTCAGTTATTACTTTCCAGACAACACCTCTTTACACCTTACTTTGTCTTTTTACAGATTTTAAGAAGGAGAATATAACCAGTAAGTAGGCCTACTTTGGACTTTAGAGCTAAGAGTTTGGGTCTAATATTTCTGCTTAAGCTGTAATATTGCTAATTGATAGCATTTTTATGTTTTGCTCTGAGACTGCCTGGCTGGATTTAGGTTATCTCCAGGAAACACATGAGCTTTCACATCTAAGGCACGGTGAAATAAATTTCCAGCTCCCCATTGTCGGGGGGAAATGCAGCCTAGTAGCTGTTGAAGGCAGTTATAGAGGAATGCTGGCTTTATGTGGTATCCATTGACTCTTCTCCCATCTTTCCAATCATTGATACTATATCTGTTTGTTACTGTTATGTTGGTTGTTTTTGTCTTACATGCTCTTACTGACCATGTAATATACTATAAGCGAGGTGCAGCTGGCCTTATAAGACTTTATTCTCCAAAGACCCCAGCACTTAGAGTGACCACTGAAGCTCAGTATTTCACATGACTTTCCCTTCATCTGTTCAAGATCCAGCCGTCTCTCACAACTCTGCATGTGGCTTTTGTCTGCTTTCTGCTTTGTTACTGGCCATATCTGGCAATTTCTGATATCACATCCATTAGTCTTCCATATCCTGTTCACGTAGATAAACCTCTGTCCAGCCCAAATGCAAACCACCTGAACTAGGGAGCACAGACAGAAGAGACCCTGAAAGGATTGTGAAGTTTCCTGTGTTAATTTATGATTTTGCTGAATGGACAAGGACTGCCAATACTTAAGGCATTTCACATTAAAGACTTGCTTATTTTACTTTTGCATTTTTGTTCTTTTATTAGTTATTTGACCTCACATACTGCAAGGACTTGTGTTTCTCATTGGCTGAAAAGTGCATATTCAGCTCTTCCAAATGCTGTTTAAGACTGACTGTTGAATATGTCATGCCAAAAATATGAAGAACAGTATTTCTCCCTATGCTTTTGAACAGAGAATTTCTTGATATTTTACAGCATTATGTATCCTCTGTATACATAAAAAAGAGAACATGAAGAATGTAAAACTGAGAATTTTTGAAAAGTTTTTTTTATGGGAATCTTCCATTCTTCAATGCTATACTGCCACACTCAGCATATTGCCCAAACCCCAGACATCCTGCATTATACACATCGGAGACCAGTAACATCTTGCAGATGCTCCAGCCTTACTAGCCCAGCAGTCCTGCTGCTAAAAGCCTATAGCAATAGTAAGTCCTCACCCTGGGGGAAGAATGCACAGAGGAAGGATGCTGGCATCTGAGTGGTACTTTCCTGAGACCTCAGGAAGCTGGAACTTCGTAAGTTTTTAGATGTCCGCTTCCAAGTGCCAGGCAAAAATGCAACCTTTTTGCTCAACTTTATATTGTCAGATTGGCTTATCACAGATAGGTACTGATAGCAGTGAACCATAATAATAATGTTTTAGTGATTGTTCTCCCCTCCAGTTTTCTTGAGAACAGCTCTTAGGTGTACAGACCTCTGGGGCACAACTGACTTTATTTTTTCTGCCTTGCATGTTGAAGTTATTTGTTAAAGCCCAGTTAAAGAGTTTTTACTATTCCCTTTCTCCTCATTGTAGTAAGCATCTATATAAAAGGATCTTCTTTACTCTGTGGACTAAGGGATGAGTCTAAACATTTGTTCATGCTTTTTGCCCCTAAAGCCCTTCACATTGCTCTTCAAGGATGTCAAACTGGTATTTGTTTCAGACTTGTAGCAGAAGCAGCAGATCAGAGTTCATGATTATAGTGCAAGTTTAAGATTTTTCTCTTGGTTGCTAGCTGGATGAAGAGAAAGGTTTCAAGTATTGTTCTCCTTGCCTTTGAATGGGAGGCATTGAAAATGCTTGACCTAGGCACAAGTGTTTTGGATCAGTCTACCAAGTTCTGCTGGCCCTGTGCGTGCTGTTAGCTTATTGTGTGTGAGATGATAGCTTAAACGACCATCGAAGAAGCCCTGATTAATCTATTTCACTTTGCATTTGTGAAGGGCAAAATGTGTTCATGCTGCTTGGTCTCATTCCTAAGCTGATGTGCTTCCACTTGCTGGTCTGCAAGGACATGCTTGGCCCTGTGTTTGAGCTCACTTGCACATCATGGTGATATTTCTGCATAGTCATGGGTGGTACCTGGGTCTGATGGAAATGGAGAAAGCTGTGGGTCTGTAAAAGACCCATTACTTCATTAATGAAAGCAATGCATGCTCTAAGATCAAAAGAGCAGGAAGTCATCATACAGTGTTTTGATTTATCCTAGTGTCGCCTTCTACACTGGTCCTTACAGGAACCACTGTAAACAAGCATCTCATTACAAAGAAAGCCCTACAAAAAATAAATCAGCTATAGAAGAAACTGTACAAACTGCTCAGATAAAGTGTATACATAGGTTTACCCTGTAACTTGGATCAAGTCTTAGACATATCTTTTCTGAAACTGAAATAAATGTACTTAAAATCTAAAACTTCAAAGCAAAAAAAAGATACCATAATGTTTTCCATTTTCTGAGCTGCAGGTTTAAGAATGTATATATAGAGCAAAAGGGCTATGTGATAGTGCTTATTAGCTTACTCATTTGTCTTACAAAGTTAATAATGCAGCATTGAATATATAGGCTGTAATGCATGACAACAACCAGAATGTTAGTCCATGATAAGCTCTGTTTCCATAAAATTTACTAGCACATGTTCAACAGTGTAGTGTTCTAGAGTGTTCATGAGGCTGTATCTCCTCTCCAGTCACTCCTCCTGCATAAATTATGCCCGCATGCATTAAACTCTCCCTTAAGTGCAGATCATGTCTACATTTTTTGTCTTGGGAGTATATTCTTGCAAAAAAAAATTACCGAAGGCTTCCTGCTTGTCTTTTTCTTTTTTTTTTTAAACTTTTGTAAGATCTGGATATGTAATGTGAACTATGTGAACATCTTCCATTAAAAATAGCATTATTTTATGCTAATGCTATACCTTCAGATTTGTAATTCCCTTTAGTATTTTCCATACATGCCAAAAACAGTCTATATCCATATTTTCAAGCTAAGAAGATAAGTGCTGTACTGTGGTATCATAGTAGGGCCTAATTAGTTCCTGCCCTCTGCTTTTTTCCCTAGAAGTTTAGATATTTCTTGCTACTGTCCTGCAAAGATGCAGGATGTGAATTGTGAAACTACTATTGCACTATGCCTACTGTCTTTGCATTGCTTCAGCACTGGATGCATTAAATCTGGGTCTGTGCTGCATTTTTTTGCATGAAAACACAGAGAACTGGATAGATCCTGAGACTGTTACAAGCACAGAGCTCAGTTCATCTGCAAGAGCTCCCCTTCCCTCTTTGGAGTTTTACCAGATTTAGTCTGAGGCATTAAGCTCAGAATCATTTAAGCAGAGCAGAGGGATAAATAGTCTTTTTACTGCTGTTGTCTTTTATGCATGTCAGAGCTGTTGCCAATTGCCATTTTTTTCTCATATAATGATGACATTTACATTTGTGAGTCTCTGCTGCAGGACGAGGTCTCAGGTGTCTTATGCTCATGTTGTTTCTCCCCAGGGACTTGCTACAGCGGCAATGGCCAGTTCTACCAAGGCACGGTCAATGTCACAGCCTCCGGCATCCCCTGCCAGAAGTGGAGTGACCAGGTGCGCAACAGTGTGTGACCCACAAAGCAGAGAGCTGGGACCTGCCTTTCCAGAGGCAGAGCTTACCAGAGCTAGGAAGTCAAATCCCCCTCACAGCACTGCATTAACAAGAGGCTGCCTTCATTCTTGTATTGACTGGTGCTTCCCATTGCATTCTCCGTAGTTCTCTACAAGGCTGTTATGCTTCCTCCTTTCTCTCTTTTTTTTTTCTTTATTTAAACATCAGCAGGAAAAATTATACTCAGATACTAAAGCAATTTATTTCCTCCCACAAGGTTCCTCATTTACACAGAAGGACTCCTCAGGTCTTCCCTGAGCTGTCTGATGCAGAGAATTACTGCCGTAATCCAGGAGGTGAAAATGAACGTCCCTGGTGTTATACAAAAGACCCCTCTGTGATCTGGGAATACTGTAGTGTGTCTCCCTGTGGAGATGGTAAGCACCTTTGATTTATGGTTCGTTGTTCTCGGGCCATGTAGGATCTTGGTATCCTTATTGTGACACAAGTGACTACAGGGCCATAGTAATTTATTCTAACTTCTGGATTTGGCCAATGCTATGTCTTTTCAAAGAGCCATCCAGTATCTTTAACTTGGAGATGTAATACTCATTTTACAGCTGGAGAAAAGAAGACAAAGAAACGGAGTAAATTGTCCCTGATTAAGGCCAGAGAGTCTATTTAAATGTGCTGGTCATTTTGAATTGTGAGAAATAAATTGGCCACAGGTATGTTCTAAGGAAAAGCCAAGGCTTAAAACACCTGAAATGTTTTACAAAGTTGTTTTGCTTTTGATGACTTTTCTCAATAAGAACAAATAGTAACTGAAAAAAGATCTGAAAAGGATGGAAGCATTTTCTTTTTGTGGTGTTGAGAGTAAGTCTTTCTAATATGTCTCAAAGAACAATTGTTTCAAAATGTATTTCATTAAACTATGCATTTTTAGGATCTCAAGATCTGGAAATCAGATAATTCTACTTGGACAGAGATTAGAGATGTGGGCTTAAGGGAACACAAGTTGGTACCAGTTCCTCAGGCCTTAAGAATAAAATTTCTGTTTTCAGTGGTTGCATAAACAAATTATCAGTTTCTAGGATGTGTCAAAAATGCTCAGCACATGGGTACTTGATTTTTTTCTTAAAGGTACTTAGTCAAATCTGCTTACAATAACTTACCATGTTTGGATCCATGAAAGCACTGAGGTACGAATTGCTGGAGGCGGGGTATTCCAGGATAGTATCTCTGTGGACTTAGCTTGGTCTTACCAAACTCCTTCTCTGTATTATTGTGAGATGCACAATGTTGCAAGGCGTGGATCTTTGATTTTTTCCCCATGCAAATAGTATTGTATCTGAACACTTTCGGACATCATGAGGTGTGATTTCCTACTCATAATCCTTAAAAACTTGCTGCTCTGATTCCTTACCAAATTGTCATCTTCTCTTGGTCTTTACCAGATCCTTGATTTTCAAGTTTGGTAGACAAGCAGGAATTCTACTTCCTTTAAACCTAACTGCCCCTAGCTGAGTATTATCCTCTTGCAAAGTCATACTATATCTATAATGTCACAGTTGTCTCTGAGAACAAGCTGATTACATAAGTATCTTTTTAGGAAAATTCCTGTAGACTTAAAAATAACCTTCTGGTTTTGTTTCCTTTGCAGTTTCGTTATCACTAGGAACAAGAAAACCAAATGGAGACACTCAGAATCTCCCCTTTCCTCCTCCCTTTTCCCCTACATATTCCATGACTGTTATCATTTCGATCATCTCCAGCTTTGCCCTGATAGTGATTCTTGCTATTGTCACCCTGGTGTGCCACCGTCGGCGAAAGGAATGGAAAAACAAGAAGAGGTAAGAGTCAGGACTTAATTCAAAGCAACTAATTCTGTTTTGAAACGGAGCTTGCCTGCAGGCCTAGGCTGAAGACTGATAACAGAGTCCAGCCCTTGGTGATGTAAGCAGCCCTTCCTTTATCTATTGCAAAGCCAGAGCAAGCTCTCACAAGTTAATGTAGCCCCTGTTTCAGAGCTGAAGTTGGCCTGTCAGCTTTATGGGCGGAATAGCATCAGACCTTGGGACAAGGCTCTCCTAGCAGTCCCACTGAACCTCCTCTTTACGTGCTGGAAGAAACCAAGCCTAGAGGAGATGAAAAAGGCAAGGTATAGATTGCACACTGACTTAGCAACCATTTCATTGTTTCAGGGAGTCAGAAACACCGACGCTTACCACTCTGCCCTCTGAACTCCTTTTGGACAGACTACATCCCAACCCTATGTACCAGCGGATGCCCCTTCTCCTCAATCCAAAATTACTCAGCCTTGAGTATCCACGCAACAATATTGAATATGTGAGAGATATTGGGGAAGGAGCATTTGGCAGAGTTTTCCAAGCAAGGTAAGGAGCCTGAGCATAAATCCACCCTATCTGCAATAAAAACAACATTTGGCCAATTGTTTTCTGAAAATGAGAATTTTTCTCTTCATTTCATCAAGCTGCA
>JAUBOD010000255.1:348081-367920 GCA_032353885.1 Nothura maculosa | reverse complement strand
GCAAAATTTCAATTGATGTAGAGGATTTTCATATGGGTTTAAACTAACCCAATTTTGCTTTTCCTTTTAAATAAATGTTTCTGTGGCTACAAAATGAAAACTCAGAAAAAAAAAAGACAAAACAAGTAGCACATCAGCCAGCTTTTGCATACTGTAACTTGAAATCTTCTCTTCGCTGTGGCTCAGGGAATGAGCTTTGGAAGCATTGTTTCTCAGAAGCTTCTTTTTTATTGTTATTAATATCTCCATCAAGAATGCCTCGGAAGCCTCATATTTCCAGGGAAAATTTAAATCATTGGCATTTCTGTACATGACTGGCACCTCGGAAGAGACTTCTGTGCTAACACCATTAGCACCAGCTGTGAATCCCTCCAGGTGACTGAAGCTATCACAAGTTAAATTGCTGTCTTCTCGCCTCAGATGGATAAAATGTACTTGTCTCCGTGTGTTAAATGGACATCTCAGACTAAGTTTAGCAACCCCTTTAGCTCTCCTAGTGTAGTGTTTCATCCCTGTAAACATAGCTCTGCGCATAGTGCCAGTAATACTTTGCCAACTGGCTTGCCTTGAGTCTTGATTCAGTGTTTACTTAGTCCTGGGTCAAGCAACATGTTAGGACAGGAAGTGACTGGCTATTATTTACTAGCTACTTTTGAAAAGCTGCCATTTTCACTAAGAACTAATTCCCACTAGAGCGGGTAAGGAAGTAACCAGTTATCTTAACAGATGACTTTGAAACAAGATTAGGGACCTGGCTCGCATCGGTCCCGACTGGGTTGTGGTCACCGATTCAAGATCTTCTACTAAGGGGAGTACTGCTCTTGCCCTCAGGCACCATCTGTGCACAGGAAGTAGCTTTCAAACCCTGTGCAGATCAACAAGAAGATTTCTCCCAGCGCTGAGTCTGCATGGTCTAGCTCTATCCTGAAGACTAAAACCTTGGATGTGATGTCTTTGTCAACAGTTCAGCTCAGTAGACCTGCTGGGACCCCTCTGCAAAATCACAGCCCTTCGTGCTTTTGAGAGACAAGTTGGCCCAGCTAGGGCGGGGAAAGACAATCAAAAGACAGGGGAATGGAGTGGCAGGGGTTTCTCCAGCATAGATTTCCTCATTTTCTTTTAAAGTGCACAGGGTGTTTCTTTGACCTGCTTTCTGAAGTGTAACTGGAAAACAGGGTGGATGTGCAGTTTAAAAAATCCCACAAAAAATCCCCTACTAATTTAAAATACTTTCCTGCATATGCAGCTTTCTCCAAGGGAGGGAAGTAGGTGTCTGTCAGCCACAACAGATGCTAACTTCATCATTTAATGATCTAACAGAAGCTACCCAGCTTTGATTCTGAGGAATATTTTACTCTGGCTGGGGGTTGGGGAAGAAGTGAGGGGCGCAGTGAGGAAGGCAGAACAAAATCAGAAATGCAAATTCATGCTACTTCTCATTTTTTTAAGTTAACACTCTAGAAAGAAAGTTTAACCAGTCCTTAGAAGACAAGCATTGTCCTTGATAGACTGAGAATTTAAATCTCTACTTGTACCACTAGTCAGCTTTTTGAACTGCTGTCAGTGCACAGTTGTATCAGTGGGGCAGAAGCCAAGGACAGGTCTTCCACCCTGCCTACCAGCATGCAAGAACAGTGTAACTATTTTGTGTAAGGATTCGGGAAATCATAAGAAAGGGAATGTAATGTCATTTCTGTTGAAGTTTCCTATTCTAGGATAAAATTATCTATTGTCTACAAAATACTACATGTACTGGCAGGCAGCATGAATTCCACTTTTTAATTTGAACTGTAGCAGCTTTGCATTACTCCCCTGCAAATGTATCTCTACCACATTCTGCAAAGATTGTATTTTGGGCAGTAAGGCTCAACTTCAATGGCTCTCTGCCAAGACTATTAACAGAGACTCTCTGTTCCATTTCGGTGCAATTTTCCCACATATGCTGGATTGAAGTTGCGATATCAGTTTTTGTGAGTGAAGTTCTTCAGTTTTGCCTAAGGCCCAGTAAAGAGCTGTGTGAAACTTACTCTCCTTTAAGTTCTTCTTAGGTTAGTTTACATTACATGGTTTCAGTGATGGATGTGTGTATTTTAAGCTTTGGCCTAGGATGAGTTCCTCCCTCCAAAGCATGCAGCATGAAGCTGTACCTGCTTCTTGTTTTGGCACAGCACTAACTCTGCTAGACAGTGGTGAGCTGTAACTTACAATGAGGCTGTGTGGAAGAGATGAGTGTCCTCCCCTTTACTTTTAAATGCTCTGCTGGGTGCTTCAGAATATTGCTGCTAACTTTCCTAAGCAGTAGGATTTAGCAGCAGCCGATATGTGAGAAGGCTTCTCCCTGCATACTAGACTGGAAGCTCACTCCCAGAAGAGGGGAAGAAGACAGACATTTGCTTTAATGAGGGCAGTAGCAGACAAATGTGGAGTCTGTTGCTCTGCTCCCGCATGCTGGACCTCCTCACCCGAACGTCTCAGCAGAGATCTTGGCAGCCTGCGAGATTCCTTTCTAGATGGGCATCCTGCCATCTCCTGACATTTGACATTTGCAGTATCCAAGTGCATCTGTTGCAACTGCCATATGTCTGGAGTAGATGACAGGGAAACTGGAAGTTTGCTTTGGAAATCGGAACCTCCTCCTGGGGCTACTGAGCAGTAAAATAACCTGGCATTTAAGCAATGGGAAGGCAGTCAGGCCTGTGTAGTAACATGAAACTTAAATAGGTGCCACTTTCCGTGGGCTTTGATGGGTTACCTGAAGGAGAGTGTTTTAACCATGAGGGCATGACTTCTGCAGGACCCCTGGGAAGAGCCTGTTCAGGCAACAAAAATGCTTGTCAGAGGTTTGAAACACGTTTGCAGAGTGGAAAGTTACTGTGCTCTGGGAACAGCTATCCCTAAATCTTTGGCAAGTGTGTCTAATTAAATGTGTTTAGGGCAGAGTAACATTTGGATAAGAAAGCAAAATGAGTCTGTGATTACTCTTAAGTCAGGAAGCTCCATTTTGTATGTGTTTGTGTCAGGAGATAACGGATTTGCCAGCATGTAAAAAGAGTGCATTCATGTATTAAGTTGTTCCTCAGACAGGGCAAGTATATGGTTTGCCTCTTCCGCTCAGCCACCTGTTTCCACAAAATATAACCATTTCCCAGACATCTGCCTCACCTTCTTAAAGGGAAATTATCCAATGGATTTAGAACAATTGTCTAAGTCATTTTCCTTACAAAACCAGGGGACTGTATTTGCTATAATTACTACTTAACACTCAAAGAGTGGATGGAATAGTGCCACCAGTGCTGCATGTGGGACAAGATCCAGTGAAAGGGAGTTCTTCTATTTAAATAGTTCTTATATTTAAATATTTTCATGAAAATATGTTTATTTCTGAGTCTCAGTAGGCTTCATCATTGCATTCCCAAAATAAATGACATATATTTGTTTTGATCCAATGCTGCCCATGCTGCCCTCCATCAGATTTCTGGTATGTCTTCCAATCCAAATTTGCAGTTATTCATCCAGGCTTGTTTGTAGTCAGTCTTCATAATAAAGAGCCTCTAAACCATAAGAGCACCAATCTGAAGCAGCTGTCCTGTATTTTTTTCATCCTCAACTAAGTTAAATGTCTCTGTACTATTTAACATAGGTAGACCCGAGATGGAAGGTGAGTCTTTCATATTCCTTCAGTTAGAGCTGAGGACATCCAACTTTATTTTCATGTCAGCTTGTGATTTACAAAACAAAGAGAAAACATTTTCATTTCATGCATCTCTCACTGATATTGTTCCTTTTTCTTTCACTGGATCTCTAGGGCTCCAGGACTGCTGCCTTATGAGCCTTTCACTATGGTGGCAGTAAAAATGCTGAAGGAAGAAGCATCGGCTGACATGCAAGCTGACTTTCAGAGGGAGGCAGCCCTCATGGCAGAATTTGACAATCCAAATATTGTCAAACTTTTAGGTATCTGAACAAGGTTTCTTGCTATAGGATATTCATTTCTATAAACTCACTGGAACCTCTTTTGGGGTACAAGGTTGAACACATAAACACCGTCTAAGGCTTAATTCAAAAGGCCATTGGCAGATCACTTTTACAAGAAAAAATGCCTTTTGAAAGATACACTTTTCTGTGTGTTTCTGCATACTCTGTTAAATTCTCTAGTGATAGAAGTTTCAAAACGTAGATATGATACTATTGCCTTAAGAGCAAGGCGTGTTATAATGAACCCTCTTTTTTGTGTTAGAATGTACCCCTTGCTCTGATGCCTCTTATTCCACCTACAGTTTAATAGCATTGGCACAGGTGACTTGCAGAGAATTCACAAGCTTGTTGGAGCAGTGATTTATTTTGTAAGTATTTTAAAAAGATAGGGACAAGTCTTGTTAGTTTTATGGCTCTTACTTACTATTGGGATGTCTGAACACACACCAGCATTAAAAAAAAATAAAAAAAACACGAGAAATAAAACCCCAAGTCCAAAATGTTTTCCCCTCCTTTTCCAGCTCAAGTGAAACTAGTTTATTTGGCTTCTTAGAAAATCTTGACTCTCTAACTTGTCAACTAAGTCATTTTTCTGCTAAGAACACTGCTCACCAAATTTTATTTCCGTAGATTTTCAATTTTTGACTGAAGCAGATATACCCAGACTGAAGCCATCTTTACCTAGTCATCCTGCCATAAATTTTTCCAGGCAGATCTGATCTTTGTGGATAAGCAGTTGAGGTCTTCATTCATCTCAGTAGGAAGCTCCACAAAGTTTGGAAATATATAAATCCAAGTTCTGAGAAAGCTGGTTTAATACAAGTTCTTCAGCAACAGAAAAGAAAAGCAGGAAATACCCCAAACTGGAATACACATCCTGTTTATTGTCAACACATTTTAGATCAGGAAAGGGCAAAGGGACAGGAATAAACTAGTTTCATATTGTGGGGGGGTGGGGAAATAGCTATGTTTTTTGAACACCACTTGGACAATAAAGATTGTGCATATGCTCCTCGTGCTTGTCAGGACCTGATATTATCACACTGAGAACAGCTGCCTGTTTTTTCTCAAAGACACGAGTGGCAGATCATCAAAAAGAATTTTGTATTTCACAACAACTAAGATCACCAGTTGCTAAATTATGACCCTTAAGAAAACACATACATTTTAAATCCTGGCTTTTGTTAGTAGACAAATTAGTAATAAGCATGCTAATAACATACTATTTTTGTGTTTACATCTAAAATTGTTTTAATATTTAGTTTTAATAACACACAATGTGTGCTTACTACAACCAGTTAAAAATTGGGCTTGGAAATTTATGCATTCAGTTTGCACACCCCCCCAAAATTAATGCAATAAAACAGTTTCTTCTGATGTAATATACTCAATATAAGGTGTGTTTATTATATGCATCTAACTGGTAGTCTTAGTCTGAAGCATGTAAGTCACTAGAAAATATAGCAAAAAGTAGGGTAAACACTTTCCCGTAGACTAACACATTCTCCTCAGCTGCAGTTCTACTGTAGTCGCAGTGGTCCTACTGCATGGTGAGAGTGGAGCCTTGATACAGGACACCAGTGAAGCTGGTGTAAGGACAAAGACAAGACAGCACGTGTATATTGCTGGGCATATGTTCATCTGTTGCAAATGGGAAAATCTCTCCTTTCAGATGCCTGTATTTTTTTCTTTTTTTTTTCTTGAGTATCCGTTATACAAAAGGTAATTTCTGCAAACAGCACATGCTGTTTTCAAAACTGTAGAGTGATTTGGAGTAGCGATATCTGTTTTTTAAACTCTTGAACTTACTTGAACTGTTGAAAATACTTTTTCTGATCACCCTGATGTCCAGCTCCTACACGCATAACAATATGAATGCAATAATTACAAAAACAAAGCTGTTGAAGAGATGACCTCTTGAAAGCATGACCTTCTAGCTGCATCCGGGAAAATGCAAAACTCCTAGTAATGGCAATTTAACCAAGTCTGAGCTCTAGATTAGAGACAGCTCCAAATCTGTATCCTCCTCTTCAGATGTCAAGACAAACCAGGCAGCTGCATGCCTTGATAAGCATCTCCTACAGAGCTTTGCACTGGGTCACTCACTGAGGGAGTTTCAAAGGCACAACAGGACCTGGTGGAGGTTAAGGGCGTTTAAGCCTCACTTTTCCCTCAGCATTCCTTGAGCACCTCTCCTTAGTGTAGCCTCCCCTTTTCTTCTGCTCATCAAAAGTCCTGTGTGTTGTATCCGTTTGCTTCTAGGTGTGTGTGCTGTTGGGAAACCGATGTGCCTGCTCTTCGAATACATGGCCTACGGGGACCTCAATGAGTACCTGCGTGACCGCTCACCGCGCAACCTCTGCAGCCTGGTGCATGGCAGCCTGGACACGAGGCTGCGTCTCTCCAGCCCGCTGGCGCTGTGCTGCACCAGCCAGCTCTGCATCGCCAAGCAGGTGGCCGCCGGCATGGCCTACCTCTCCGAGCGCAAGTTCGTGCACCGCGATCTGGCCACCAGGAACTGCCTGGTGGGGGAGAACATGGTGGTCAAAATAGCTGATTTTGGTCTCTCGAGGAACATGTATTCAGCCGACTACTACAAGGCGAATGAGAACGACGCCATTCCCATTCGCTGGATGCCCCCTGAGTCCATCTTCTACAACCGCTACACCACAGAGTCTGATGTGTGGGCCTATGGCGTGGTGCTGTGGGAGATCTTCTCCTACGGCATGCAGCCCTACTACGGCATGGCTCACGAGGAGGTCATCTACTACGTGCGGGATGGAAACGTGCTCTCCTGCCCTGACAACTGCCCGCTGGAGCTCTACAACCTGATGCGCCTCTGCTGGAGCAAGTTGCCCTCCGAGCGGCCCAGCTTTGCCAGCATCCACCGCATCCTGGAGCGCATGTACGAGAGGGCCGTAGGGAGAACAGAAACGGTTTAGATTCCATATCCTAGGTTGGACAATACCTCCCGTATTGTAGGACAAAAGGACAAATTCCTGGTTACAGTGCCTGCTAGAGGCAATTCTGACCTTGCTGACTCAGCGCTTGTGTTGGTCACATCCAGGAGCAGACAGTTCTGGCAGAGCAAACGAACATTTTGGTGTCTGCACTTCCCTTCTAAGCAGTTTTCTCCATGTGCTTTTGCACTGAGGCACTTAGCTTCTATCCTTCCTCACATGTTTTCAACTATCATTTGAAAAAAAAAAAAAGACAAGCTTCTTTTGGGGATATTTTTTAAATATTTTATTTTTGCGTACTCACTTCCTTACTTCCTTTTATAAGAGGGGATATTTCTGAAGCTACAGGCCACTTGCTTTACTCTTCTGACTTCATCCCTCTGGCACACATGAACATGATTAACAGAAAAAAAGCAGGACCACAGGACCAGCAGCAGTGGCTGGAATGGCATATTATATAACATATTACAGAGATGTGCAAAATCTCATGAAGCACAAAGCCTTATATTTTCAGAAGAGGGAAGCTCACAGTGAGATTCACAGATAACTGGTTTGTTTTGTGCCAAAATCTCATCCAAAAGTTCATCTCAAGCATAACAGCCAATTTTCTCTGCCTCTTACTTGCAATAAAGCTCTTTGGTGCTTGCGAAGTTTTAGGGTCTGGTCCCTGGACCAGATCCTCTCCCCCTGGATCCTGTGGATCCCCTGGATCCTCTCAGGCCTATTTTGTTCCCTCTGACTGTACTGCTGTTCTCCTTGCACCAAGAGCTGAGCAAGATATCATTAAGAAAACATGCTTTCTTTTTAGAACATGGCAGATCCTGCTCTTGTTTTGTTTTTCCTTTTGCCATTCTATTTCTGTTTCATGGTCCCTGTGGCTTTTGTGATTTTGCTGTACTAGTTGCATACATCCAACAAACAACAGCAGACAGCAGCCATTTATAGGGCTATCAGGAGCAGTCTTGGTTTTTGAAAGATAAGTTTGAAAACCTATTTGAAGCTATTATGAAGTGCTCTTTCATGTACTTTCAGCTTCGTTTATCAATATGAGTTAATCTTCTCTACATGTGATTACCTTATATTTTGTTCTGCAATTTTTTATTATTATTTTAAATAAATCTGTAATCCTGAGCATATTTGTTGTGTCCAAAAGGGCATAGTTGAATGTTTTTCAGACCACTGCCATCTATTTCACTCAAACCAAAGAGTTTGAAATTAACTAAATAGTGGGAAGAACTCTACTTGCTCTGTAGAACATTGAAATGCCAGAAGTGTTTGGATATGTGCACATTGAACACAAACTGACCAGTGCTATCTTACTCATTGAGAAGTCTTTCTTCTTTTTTTTGCAGAACTTCAGTGCTCCCTCTTCAAAAAAATTATTATTGCAGCTCCTTACCTAGCTCTTGTTATCACTTTCTAAGCACCTCGTAGTCTCCACCATGTTATATTTTATCACCTACTTGGCCTGATGTACTGACATCCCTGCAGTACAATAGGGAAATGAAAAACGACTGTCCTGGGACTTGGGTTTCCTACAGATGGTGAGAGGCTACCCCTGCCCATTTTCACAGCCTATGATTGAAAAGGCTTTGGGACAGGCCAGTGATAAACTATGTGTTGCTTAAGAAGTTGTGCCGTGCACTTTTTTGCTGCTTCACACATGCTGCGATCACTGGGAGCCATCACTGGGCTCTGCTGCTAACCTGCGCCCTGGGTGTTTGACCAAGGGAATTGCCATCTTCGTCATTGTAAACAAGAGTGCACTCATGGTCTTGATTTTAAAGTCAACTCTTGGAGCGAGTTAGTTTTAGTTAGTTTGGTTTCATTTGCCAGTCACTTTTTTAGTGACTGCACACCAAGTCACATCACTTTGGTGCATTTCTGTCAGCATTGGAGCAGGGCAGCTTAGGGCAGCTTAGCTTGTGCAGCTCTGCTGCACATGTCAAAGTGGTCCCTGATCTGTCTCAGAGGAGCAAGGATTTTGTCTTTTTCTTTAGAGAGGTCAGGCTCAGAGTTTCAATGTGAAACTGCAGTGTGGGTCCAGCATAAATACTTGTGGGAAGCCAGCACCTCCTCCTAACCTTTAAAGTTAAACTGACTGTCCCAAGACAGATTTGTGGAGAACCTATTTAATATGCTAATCTGAAACAAACAAACAAATAATAATAAAAGAAAAAAACACAAACTACAAAATCCAATTTCTTTAAAGCTTGGAGGACAGTTTGTACTTCTGCCTTCTAAGCTGCTACTGCTAACTGCAGTCATTTGCTCTTCATTTCCACCAGCTGGGTGACTCTGAACCCTGGGCAGAGTTTCTTTGTTTTTTGAATTCTGAATGTAGCTTCTGATGTTAAATACCTGTAACAGTTCATGCTATAAAGTTCCACGTGCTTCCTTTGTCCTTTGGGATTCATGTGAACTTGGAAGAACAGTCCTTTTTCTTGAACTTTCCTAGACAAAGCTTCCTATTGGTGATGGCAGTTCAGTACCTCACCAGTTGAAATGGGTTGATAGCTACTGAAGAGTGGAAAATTTGGCTTTCTTTGCCTGGCATTCCAGTCTTTGCATTGTAAGCATGCCTTGAAATATGCAGTAGTAAGTGACTGTAGCTAGGATGGAAAATGGTTCCTGTGCTACATGGGGAAAGAGATCATTTGAAGATCATCGCATAGAGAAGTTCTCTACACCATGCCCTCCTAAGATGATAATCACTCCTGGGTTGTGAGCAGGAGGATGTAGCACCTAAATGATGCCTTTCTTGGAGGTTAAATGGTAGACAGATCTTCTGTTACTTTGATATATGGCTGGATTTTAGTCTGAGAGTTTCCTCCTTTGCACCTTTTTTTTTTTTCATATTTTTTTTCAGCTTGCCGAAAGTTGAATGGTTTTCAAACTTTGCCTTCTTTCATAGCTTCCCCCTCCTCCTTTTGTTTGAGAGCTCTGCTTTTGTTAATGTATATGTTATGCAATGTCATGTTATGTAATGCTAGTCAATATATAAATTTATATCCTTTTCTGTATAACAGTTACATAACTCAAATTGGTTTGAATGGGAGTAAACAGTAGGCCTGTTAGAGAGCAGATAGGAAAGCAAAGTTTGTTATTCAAAAATCTGTTCAGAAGTAGAACTCTTCTGCAGTCTGTAGTTTGTATTTACCTGATTATACAGAGAAAGTGGAATGAAATAAAATTTAAGCGTTTTTGGTAATTCCACTGATAGCAAAGAGACTTTGTAGTCGCTGGCACTGGGCAGGAATCCCAAAGAGAAGTGGATTCGCTGCACATTTGGTATAACCATTCCTTTTGCAAGTGTCCTGCCTGGAGCATTTGTAGCATATATAAAACTTTATCCTAGATGACAAATGATGACAACCTCATGAACCAAACAGCACAGAAATGCACTGATGTTTTCATGGATATATTTAATGGCTGCATTTAAAGTGTATTTTAAACTATACATTCTTATTTTTATTGGATATTGCCAGCAACGTAACGTAATAAATTTGTTTTAAAATAAGTGCCTCAGAAATCCTGGGGATGAACCCAATAATCTGATCTCCAAGGATAAATATACCTGTTATCTTGGGTTATTTTGATACATACTTCATGAATGATTGTTTCAAGCAACATCCCAAATAGAGATGTATATTTTGCAGTATCACAACCTGTGTAACTCTGCTGTGTAATATTTTATAAAATAAAGAGATCACAAGAAAGGATAAAACTGATTCTCTATTCTCTGTCCTCTTCTTAAACTTCTTCAACAGTACATTTATTACTGAAAATGATCATACTCTGTGTTAGAAAAGCTTTATGACAGCTTTATTCTAAGAATGGTGATCTTGTATGCAAATTCAGTTGAAAATTCACAGACTTTTCGGGTCCAGTTATGTGGCAAAACTAGCCACTTATAGTCTTGTGCTATCGCAGATGACATTTAGAAAATGTAGTATTATGAAAGCAGTTGCTGTGTCATTCTCTTGGCTACTTTCCCTTGACAGAGCAATATAAAGGATGTCTCATGTAGACCAGAATGGCATCTGGCTACGCCTGTGATTTCTAGAGTCTTATCTCACACCTAAAGATACATGGAATAAAACCATAGTGTAAAATTAAAGGAGAACTGACTTTGCTATTTGTGGAATACATCTGAGAAAATAATTTGCCACTGATCGTTTTGCTGAAAAAAAGCCATAACTTCTTTTTCTGCACATGATTCCTCTTCACCAGCTTCTTCAGTAAGCCCACAAAGTCTTCTGGAATTCTAACAATTTTTAGAATTCAGCACAAATTTTTGACAATCCAAACTGGAGTCTCAAACCAGATTTCCATACTACAATGAGCCAACAAAGACATTAAGTGGATTCCTTTTTTATTATTATTTTTAATATGATAGAAGATGTTTTCTGCAACTAGTCTTGCTTGAGATAAACAAAATTACAAATATTTTCCTGAGAATGCCTGTGATGAACTTGGAACTGATGTCTCTTTCTTTTAATTGGAGTGAGCCATGTTTAAAAGACTGACACTCTTCAAGATTTCGAGAGGCACCAGAAGTGGGGCACAGAGTTCCTGATAGAAAAACAAGTTATTTTTGAATGTCAAAATGTAGTTTCATTTTTTAGCATGTGCTCAGAATTTTGCTTCTGTCATGCTCATCAGTTTGGTCACCACTTGGGGTCCCTCCCTCCAAGTCCCAGATCCCTCTGAAATGTCCTGGGCTGAACATTCACAGCCAGCTGCTCCCACAGTCATTAGTCATCCTGAGTGTCTTGCATACTGGAGTGGAAATGCCCGCCCTCCTGTTTGAAGCAATGAGAACAATGTAGCTGGGGAGAGGACAAGTGTTAGGCAGACTATTTCGTTTTGCTCGGCTTTTATTTGCATTCTTGACGATGCAATGCCTCTGTGTGTGCATGTGTTTGCCAGTGGGCAGGGTGAAGAAGCATGCCTTGTTCAGGGGGCAAAAGTTTATAGTGATCCCTTTGCGCAAGGTTTGCGTGGTAGCTTTCAATTTTTTTTAATAAAACTTCCATTTACAGCTGGTGTAGGAACTCACACTTCTTCAAGAGAAACTTGAGGTCCTAACAGGCCTTCACAAAATCTTCTTTGGAATCTCTGTAAAGTGGGAGTTGCTGTCTCTCTTGCTGCCAGAATGGTGCTGTGAAGTATATGGGAGACTGCCTTTCACATGTCCTGGAGCTTAAGAAATCAGAGGCTGCCAAAGACTCTGAAATACAGCACCAGGATCTTTTCTTGTTAGGAAGAAGAAGGAGAAAAAAAAAAAAAGTCAGTTTGCCAACTCTGCTAATGCTGTAGAACTTGCTTTAATAATATCATGCATATTTTTCAATTTTCTCAAATTTAGAAGAGAAAATAGGGACTTACTCACTGGAAAATATTTAGAAACATACTTTTTATACAGTTTTGCATATCTAGCAAAGAGGAATTCCTCAGAGCTACTTTTAATTGCTAAAAGTACAGGTGCCAATTGCATTGTATAAAGGAGGAGCTTAAAGCTAATCTTAAAACTAATAGATAGACTTTTCTGGAACATGAGGGGTGGTAGCTAGCAATAAAGGTCACAATTTGTATCACTCAAATATTTCTCTGTCTATGGAACATCTGGTAGTCTCCTGTAAATATAGAGTTAAGTAAAAGAGAGTTTAATCAACAACTGATAGACTATTTTATCATAGATTCAGACCAACTCCCTGACAGTTAATTAATTATATTTATGAAGCAAGTATTTCTGTCCCTGCAGAGATGATTTAAATCTTATACAGTTTAGAGGCCAAAAAGCTTTTCCTGCCTCTGGGACAATCACATTATACCTATCTACTGGGCATGAGTGAGCATATTTATCTGCCCTTCCTCAAGGCTCTTTGTAAAAAAGATGTTACAGCTCATCTACAGGAGCTTATATACACTTTTATGTAAACAAACAACCTTATGGAAGAGTGGAACTGTGCTGGAATGAGTAGCACTGGATGAATGAATGAGGGTTATTCACTGTCTCGAATGCTGAGCTCACTCCATTCTAAATTTAACTTCTTACTTCAAGTGGTATCAACATCATAGCAATGATACTAGAGAATGAGCTTTAGTTACAGTGAAGATGAGGGAACTTCCCATTGCCTGCTGAGACTAGGAGGTATGATACAGGATCTCTGTGATGAAAGAACATCAGGGAACTTGATGTCCTTCTCTTGAACAACATGCCATTTTCTTGACGGATAGAATACCTGGCGTGCTCACTCTCATGCTGAATTCACTTGGATTTGACTAGGATTTACTCACCATGCCACAGTGCTTGTTATTATTTCTCCCAATCTGAAGCACAGTAATACTCCTTCTGTAGCTCCTGGATGCCAAAACACAATGCCAAATGCAAATCTGAAAAGCAGGCCTGCTTCCCTTGTCCCTGTTCCTACTACTCCCAACCCAACTACACGTTCCCACCCACACACTCATGCCAGTGTTGTTCGGGGCAGAATGTGCCTCTTGTCACAATGATGGGGCAGGTGGAGGTCTATTAAGCAGGGTAGCCCTACCAGATGAGGTGCATGTTACCACATCACTTTCAGCAGCCAAGGAGGCACGTTTCTGGATCTCCTGTTAGATTCCCACCACAAGCCCAGGGCAGAGACCCCCATGTGCAATAATGTTGCAGGTCTCCATGTGTCCATGAGGCAGCTGCTTGTTTAGAAAGAGCTCCTGGCGAGGACTGTGTGAAATGTTTGAATAAAAAACCTCCAGCAATGTGAAGGCACTTGCATTTGGGGATCATTACTGTCACTGATAAGGTTAACTGAAAGGTTTCGCAAGTTGCTAGGCTGATTCTTGGTTCCATTTCAAATGAAACTCACTTGATTTATAGTTTGGCATGAGTAGCACATTGCAGCTCAACACTCGTGGACCAACAGGAGAATGGACAAGATGACCTTGATGATACTGGTGTAAGTTCCACATGAAATCTTCAAATTAATATTGTATATATTATATATATACTCTCTCTATATATATATTATATAAAAGAATATATTAATATAAAAATGTGAAGTAAAAAATCTGAGTCCAAGGAGGCATTTTTAAGATAAGATGATAAAAGGCTTTGCCCAATTAAACTGTGTAGTACACTATATGCAAGTATAACACTTTAAAACTTGCCATGAAATGGGGATGTTTTTTCCTTTGCAAACCAGGTGCTGAAATCATTCTGTACTGAGTGTGGGATTTTCTTTGCATGAGATGATATATATTGTGAATGAAAAGGAATACACTTAATATTCTGAAACATACACTGACTCAGCAAGACTTGAACAAATATTTTCTTTGGAAAACTACCATATAGTTAAATAGCTGTTACTACACATTTGCCTCTTTTTTGCTACCCCAGACAAAGTATTATCAATTAGCAAGATTTTTAAAATAACTTTGTGGTAAAATAATAGACTAAAAGCTTACCCTTGATAAAAATATCTCTGACTGCAGGAAATAACATACACAGCTGGTCCTTGGGAGCCCTGAGATCCTCTCTGAAGGGGCTGTCAGTCCTGCTGATTTTATTTGAAGCTCAGCAGGGCTTATGATGATTTCCCCTCATGATCATGATGATGATTCTCCCACTACAAAAATGAAGGGATATATAACGACCTTACTGAAAAACAATAAAATAAACCTTTCACACAATCATATCAATACAGTCATAAACAGAATACAATCATATGAACATGAAGCTGAAGAAAACTAAAGTTAAAAGAAAAGAGGTTGGACAAATTCACAGAAATTACACACATTACTTGCAATTAAATATGATTAATTGAATTTCTTGTATGACTGTTTTGTATGGACATGAAGAACATGGGGTAAGAAACTACTCTATATATGACTCTATGTGTTCTTGAAGTCTTGACAGTGTTTTCTGATTACTGTTGCAATCAGGATACTGAGTCTTTGACTTTCTGATGACATATTTACTAATGCCTTTGTGAAATTTGTCTGAAAAAAAACACTTGAGTGGTAAAAATTTGATTCAGATGAATGATGTCCCCTAAGTGAAGAATATTTTTTTGGTCAGGGCTGGACGTGAGGTACATCATTGGACATACAATGGCAGCTTTCTGTATTCCCTATACAAAATTGCATCATCTAGTTAATGTTATACAATACAATATCTATATAACCATGTCCACAAAGAGATACGAGATACGAGCCTTTCCACAGGCTGTTGCACTTATTATCCATCAGCTCTATTCTAGGATTAGGAAAGATGAATCACCAGTAAAAACTCGGTCTCATGCAACTCAAAATATTGTTACACACTGACTTGCATCAATGGTTTTTGAAATGGCTTCAGCAGGTTTATAGCTTACAAAGATGCAGTTGTACCTTGATCTGAAGTTAAATAGCTGGGATGTCACAGGAGAATAGGACTAGAGGACACAGAACAAGAAACCAAGCTTATCTTTAGAGGCAGCTGCTGGAGATCAGTGCTGAAGCCTCCTGTGTGGTAACTGCTCCGACAAGAGGACTAAGACCTTGTAATCCTGTTGTACTGACTGAGATTGCACACAGTCATTTTCTAAGTTAAAATCAATAAAATGTGCACTTAAAACTTGCCACTGACCTAGCAAAAGTGAAAAGTTCTCAAAGCTGAGTGCACAGCGCTCCTGAGTTTTCAAGCCTGATCTTGTCCTTGCAACTACCCCCGTGCTGAAGTAATTTCATAGGCTGAGATTTTAGGTCAAATCACTTTCTTCTTGCAGCTTTGGCAATATCGTTGTTTGTAAAACGCCAACAATAGCATCAACAAGGAAAGGCAAAAAATATGGCATGTCTTAGCATGTGCTTTTTCCATTCAGTCATTACTAGCTATCAGTCCCACACCTTCAAATGTTTGTGGCCAAATGTGATTCGTACACTTCCAAACCCTGAAGCTGTCAATTTTAGCAGCTGGCTTTCTCATTTCCCCTGGGACAGCTTTTTTTTTTTCCAGTGTACTCCATGATTCATCCACAGATGGTTCCCTGGATCAACAGGCAGCTCCACCCATGGCCAAGAAAACTGGTAATCCCAATGCTTGGAGCAGAAGCGCCAAGCCCATGCAGGAATGCAAACCCCAGTACTGACAGCATCCTCGTGCTGACACACCTGCTCATGCACCACTGTCCTCATGTTTCAAGAGACAAATTCTAGTTTATTTAAAAAAAAAAAAGCACCTTGCAAAAGCCTTATTTGGGAGAGAGGAAGGAGAATGTTCCATGGATATGTCAGGGAGGGACAAGTCAGAATCTGTCCTGCCACGTCCTCAAGGAGGGACTGAGGGCCCCTGGAGCCAAAATTTGTCATTTGTGCAATCACTGGCTTGAGACTCAGCTTGAAACCGCTGGTCCTCATGCAGTTTGAATATCTGTAATGAAATTATTCTGCTGGAAACTTGCCTCCCTGAAATACAGGCACATTGAAGGAGTACAGGCACCCCAGGACGTACGTAACTATAGCTTTAGGCTTTCTGGAGAGCACAACAAGTTTAAGGCAAATACCAGCAAGTGTGCTGATGGTAAAACAAAACAATAGGCATTGTGGGATACAGCAGAGACCATTTCTTGATCTGCTGCTCCATTTTCCTAGAGGAGGAAAAGTAGGACAGAACATGGCACTAGTCCTTTACCCTTCTCCTGCATACACAGTATTGCTTGCTAGCCCTTGGAAACAATGGTAAAACTTCCATTGACTTCAATGCCAGGAGAAGAATTTCTCTAGTTCAGAGTAGTTTTGAAAATCCCACCCTAACTATCGACAAGGAGGTTTTCATAACGTCAGTAGTTATGCAAGATAAAGATTTATAACATCTAAGGTGACGTGAAGCTTGGAGAGTTTTAATCACATAATAGAGCTTTATCAATTGCTGCATATTCTTGCTGAAGTTATATAAGCGTGACCTGTATCTGACCTTCCTTGGCAGCTTTCTTGCTTGTAATTAGAGACCTCCTGGCTACAAACTTATGCTGAGATCCAAACAATTTGGCAAATTCCAGATACTCATTTTTGGCAAGCTGGAAATCCAAATAGCCTGATGATGTCTCAGGAATGTCTTCCCTGGAGAGCCACACACTTTTGGTGGCAGATGAACAAGTAAAATTTTTCCTCTCCCTCTTCCTACAGTTCTTCTTGTATTGATGGTACTGTCATAAGGAAGGGCCCCCACATTCAGGGCCTATGTGAAAAGAAAAGGTGATAGAAAGCCCTGGGAAAATTCCCTACCTATGTGATTTGTCCTTTTCTTTAAAACCAAGTACATGGTTTCATATGGTCAAGTGCTGCCGGCTGCCACTTAGAGTGCAAATTATGCTGTGATGCTTCCAACTTGAAATTACACAAGGACATGGAATAACTCCCACTCCTATAATGATTATTATGATATAATGCTCATCAAGCCAGCAGAAGGAAAAAAAAGTGGTAAAAAAAGAGATCTGTTCACAGCCTTAATATATCCTCATGGATATATCTTCAGTGGTCAGCTAAACCTACAGTGGTAGCTTTAACGAGTGGTTTCAGTCAAGCAAAGAGATGGGCCCAGCAGACTTAATCAAAGACCAGTCTTAGGACAACAGGCATTATATTGCAAGCTCAATGGGAGACCAAGCAGACAAAGGGTGTTGAAGTCATTGAGATACTTTTCCCATAGTTTTACCTCACAAAGAACAAGCAATTGGGTGGCTTTGGGGTCATGGTGAGTTGCCCAGCAATGTTCAATCAAGCATGGAATTGTCTAAAAAACATTTTCCTAATTCTGTGCAAAGAGAGGCACCAAGCACATGCCCACAGAAACATAACGGAAAATTTTCCAGACCCACCACAGTCAATACATTATTTCAGATACACAAAAAATGGGATAGTCTCTGAGCTAATGAACAAAGAGGAACTCTACCTCCCATGAATAGGTCAGGATCAAACTGGAATTAATCCCTGTTGCATATTTTATATGAATGGCTGAACATTACTTCTGTGGAGCCAGTAGGTGAGCATGGTTAACAGTGTTTGCAATAGGGGTGTGTATAATTTATCCCTTTCAGAAGACAAAAGATCATCAACATTTGACATAGTGGCTTGCATACAAGCAACTGAATCATGAACTGAATTCTAAGAATCAGAAATTCATTACCAAAAAAAAAAACACATGCCTCTGTTAAAAATGCTCAGTAGATTCTTTAGCATCTCCCTGCATTTTTTTTTTTCCACAAGCGTGGATAAATGAAAACACAAGAGGGTGCATATCATTAAAATACCAATTGTAATTGATGTAATAAACTCCAACGGGTTCCATGCAATTTAGTGGAACAATTCCCATTGACCTCAATTGGGAAATGAGTTCAATTCCATAGGCAACTGTAGCTAAGTTAAATACAAAACAAGTGCATGGGACACTTCACCTACGTCAGCTCACTGAGATGGGAGAAGTAGACAGACTGCACTCTCCCAGAGGTAATCTCATGGAAGAAAACGTAACCATACCATGCACACCCTGAATTACCACCAAAAGTGTTCTCCTGGGTAGAGGGAGGGAATAGAGTGTATATATTTCTAGATGATATACTACTGATTAATATTAGTAGTATATCATTTAGTCAAAGTGTAGACATAAGGCATTTTTAGCACAAAGTATTTGGGCATTTTTGAGGATGGGAGAAGTTGGATCTTAAATCCCTGGTAAGTGTGACTGTAGGTAACTGTATTTTGACTGCATTTTAAATGGGATGGATATTATGTAATGTTTTCCCAAACACTTTACTACACTTTAGCCTGTCTCTGAAAAGCTGTGATGCATCAATACAAGGCAAGGAAAAGTACAATGACTGAAGCTTTTAACCAGGTGCTTTAATATCCTCAGAATGCAAGATAACAAAATGTGTTAGAATCTGCTTGAGGTAGTTGCTTCCAAAATAGGCCATTTCATGGGTACCTTATCCCAGTACTTAAACAAGTTCTTCTATAAAGGTGCTATATTAATACAATTAGACTAAACATTCACAAAACAATATTTGGAAAACCTTCGTAGATGAAATAGGTGAGGTTGTTTGACTTAGAACCTCTTTTTCATAATTCTATTCCTTAATACCTAAGTTTTTGGGCTATTGGCATGGATTTTCTTTTGATTTTCTCTAACAAAGCAACTACAAAATTCTATAGGAGTCCTGGGGCACAAATTATCAGCATTTGATGAATAATGAACACAAGTGTTGCTACTGTAGACTTAGTAATTTCCTTGACCACACAGGTTGCAGCATCACTTGAGGTACTGCTCCTTTTGAAAACCCTACTAGGTGACCCACAACTTTGTACCATCTCTGATTCAGCTCTCATATTCAAAAGAAAGAAAGGGTTTTGAGGAAAGAGGGTATCATCTCATCAGTCCTCATACTGATGCCTAAAATTTTCATTGTATTGGCTAATGTTTTTTTTTTACTCTCCTCCATGAGGATTCAGTGAAAACAATGTAGTGGATTGCATGACTCTATGATACTTGGATTAAGTCATTCTTTGTACTCCTCTCTTATCTCACTGAGTGAACATATTGACAATTTGTGAGTCAGAGTACAAGACAAGGCAAAGTGTTGCACTCGCTTTGAGGACTGTGGGTGCTGAACCACAGGTAATGGCATTAGTTCTTGGCTGTGTCTAAAATACAAGATACATTTTTTAGGAATTGGGAAGACAAGATATCAGAAACTCGAGGGGAAATAAGTAAACTACAAAAACAAAGCAAACAATTCACCTACGACACTCCAAGTGGGATTAAGAAATGACAGGAAGGAGAAAAGAGAGAAAGAGAGAAAGAGAGAAAGAGAGAGAAAGAAAGAAAGAAAGAAAGAAAGAAAGAAAGAAAGAAAGAAAGAAA
>JAUBOD010000255.1:327930-341415 GCA_032353885.1 Nothura maculosa | reverse complement strand
AGGGCTGTGTACAATCACCTCGCTTGACCTGCTGGAGACGCTCTTCTTAATGCACCCCGGGATCCCATTGGCCTTCTTGGCCACCAGGGTACACTGCGGTCTCATGGTCAACTTGTCGTCCACCACCACACCCAGGTCCCTCTCTGCAGGGCTGCTCACCAGAAGGTCAGTCCCCAGCCTATACTGGTGTCTGGGGTTATTCCTCCCGAAGTGCAGGACCCTGCACTTGCCATTGTTGAACTTTATGAATTTCTCACTGCCCAGTTGTCCAGTCTGTCTGGGTCTCTCTGAATGGCAGCACAGCCCTCAGGGCTATCAACTACTCCTCCCAGTTTAATATCACGAACAAACTTGCTGAGGGGGCGCTCTGTCCCTTCATCCAGGTTATGACTCCTATAAGTCCTGGTATTTTTCTTAAAATCTTCATCCCAGCAGTCCCTAGGATAGGTGAGAATTACAGCATTCATGTGAGACTGAAAATGAGTTCTCTTTCTGTAGCTCTCTGTAGTTGAAAGTCTTCAATTTTAAAATTGAAATCATTAGTAGAAAACCTGGAAGAGTCACAACTCATGAGCAGAAGGGTCTTCTTTCCTGTCATTCCCAAAGGAAAGAAGTTCTTCTTCACATGGAGATTTAACTTCCTGTGTTTCAACTTACACCCATTTCCCCTTGTCCTGTCACTGGCCATCACTGAGAACAGCTTGGCCCCTTCCTCCCTAGATTTTCCCTTCATGTACTTATACATATTAGTCAGATCCCCTCTCAGCCTTCTCTTCTCCAGAGAAAACACACCCAACTCCCTCAGTCTCTCCTCGTACGATAGATGCTCTAGTCCCTTAATTATCTTTCTTGTTTTATGCTGGACCCTCTCTAGGAGCTCCATGTCCCTCTTGTCCTGGGGAGTCCAGAGCTGCCCCCAATGCTCCAGGTTTGGCCTCTCCAAAGCTGAGCAGAGGGGCAGGATCCCCTCCCTGCCCTGCTGGCAACATCCTCCTGATGCAGCCAGGATCCCATTGGCCTTCTTGGCCACGAGGGCCCTGCTGCCCCATGGGTAACCTGGTGTCCACCAGGACTCCCAGGTCCCTCTGTGGAGCTGCTTTCCAGCAGGTCAACCCCTAATTTGTCCTGCTGCCTAAGGTTGCTCCTCCCCAGGTTCAGGACCCTGCACTTGTCCTTGTAGAGCATCCTGAGGTTCCTCTCTGCCCAACTCATATCAAAGCAATACTCAATATGAAATATCAAAATGGAGAAGGAAGTTGTCAAGGATGCAAAAAAATTCATGACATAACCACACTGGAACTGAAAAGGGAAAGTATCTGAATATGCATTTTTTTTTCTGGTTAGAGGATCAAGTGATTCAGAAACAGCAAGAACATTAAGTTCACTTTAAATCTTTATTCATTATCTCATTTTATATTTTGCAAAAAAAGTAGGAGGCCAAGTTCTCAAAGCCAACATAAGGGGCTGTATTTGTATTGAAAACTTGTGTGTTATGAAGAAAAAAAATGCAAAAAGGCGATGTCAAAAATCTTGTGGGGTGATCACAGAAAACCTCAAAAAGCTGAAATTTTGTGCTTTCCCAAAATTTATAGACGTGACTGTGCTTGAACCTGAGCATATGCGAGACATTGTGTTTGAGAAAAGCTAAGAATATCACAAGAAGCTATTCTCAGATCATTAAATTCTTTCATTTTCTAGTCTTAGCCATAAGCAATCTGGAAAATGAAGGGAAAAAATCTTTTAATATAAATAATAAAAATTAATATTTTTAATAGTGAAACCATTATGGATTTTGGGAGCTGAAAGTAAATGGGAATATGGTCCTGCAAAAATGGTACTGCAGACCTGACCTTAAAGTCAGTCCTGCTGCCACTGAAAATGGCAAGTGTCTTATCTTCTCCAGATGTGAATACGCACAGGCAGAGCAATGCAATGTGTGAACATTCCTTCCTGGTGAAACTGGAAAACAGTTGAAAATCTTTGCACAAATTGAAACAAATATTCTGCCTTTCCCTTCTCTGTCTCTTGCCTAAGGCCAAAATAACACAATGATCCAATGAACAAATAGATCCCTGTTCCTTCTTTGAGTGACAAAAAACACAAACATCCATTATCCAAAAGGTCTGACTTAAATGATAGAGGAGTCAGCAAAGACAGCCAGGGACAGTTTTTGAAGACTGTATTACAAAATAATAAGATGAATGCATTAAGCAGCTTGGGAAACTTCACAGTTGGCAGTCTCCAGACAGGAACGTACCACGTGTTTTCCAAGAAAAAAAAAAAAAAAAAGAAATGTATCTCTCACCAAAAAACCAACAGCTTTACAGCCATCTGGCTCTGTTGCCCTGAATCTGCACGGAAATCTTCCATATCCATTGTTCTGAAGTGAAACTTTGTTTTACATTACTCCTTCTCATGCAAAAATTCAGAATTAAATGGGAGAGGGAAAGTAAAATCCAGAGATAAAAGTAAGGAGTGGAAAGATATGGAAAATTAATGAAGCAGAATGATACTGTGAGGCCAAATGGCAGAACTGTGTTATTCCACTGGGCCTTGGAACGTCACAAATGGCCCAGACTCTGTTATTTTATTACAAGCAGATCACATGCAGGGGCTGGAACAGCCATTTTCAGCCGTCTTGTGCTTCATACTCTTTGGCCTTGTCTATGTTAAAGATTTTTTTTTTCCTCCTTCAAGTTTCCTTCTGTTCCTTTAACTTCTACAGTTCAATTTCTGTCAGGAAAAACAATAAGCTAGCATACGGAATTTAACCATTGTCATCTAGGTCTCCACTCAGGAGATTTCATTAGTGGCTGTTTTGCCAAATCCCAGCCCCTGCTGGGATTTGCCTTTGCTGACAATCCCTCTATCACCAACAGGGCTCCTTGAAACTCCTTCTGTAGCAGCAGCATCACTGCTCTGTTAACCTGAGCCTGGTCATTGCTTAAAATGTGGGGAAAATGATAGAAACTAGAACAAACTTCTCTTCATCAGCCTTTTCCCAAGTGTTTGGTAATCATGTAAACTGAAATGCAGAAAATGTGATTTCCTAATTATATTTTGGGGTTTTCCTAGCTTCCTAAGCCAAGCTATTAAAACTATCCTTGCTGCTTTGTTTTCTGCTTTTTCCTTTTGTGAAGATAGACAAGTCTCTTCAACCTCTCTTCAGAAGGGTTACTGACAAGGCAGGATATGTTTAATGAGATAGTCAGAGTTTTGGTGCATTTTCCAGGGACAGTTCAGGTGTTTTGGCCATCTGGAGGAGTGTATTTCTGCTCACACCTCAGGGCTTGGCATGCACAGAATCTTGCTCTTCTTTGTTCAGGCCACTGCATTACTATCTGCTGAAAGTATTGCCTGCTATTCCAGTACCCCATTAATATGCAGCTAATGTTCTCTTCCTTAATGGGAAAATAAATCCTGTTTAAGAACAACAAAGATATTGAGAAATATTTTGTCCTCCTTGATCAGTGCAAATTGTATTTTCCTTGGGGAATAGCTCCTTTGAAATCCATGAATTGTGTCATGAACTCCAAGTAAGTAAAGACAGCAGTTGCTCACCCCAATACAACAGTTCTGGACAAATGAAAAAGGTTTAGATATAAGCTGCAGTTTTTACTGAGTTTCATAAATAATATTCCACAAAAAGTTCAAAAAGTTTTGAATGGATGTTCAAAAGATTGTTTTAGTGACTTTCAGTGTATTTTTTTCTGTGCTCTTCTTATATCTATAAAGTATCCTATAAAATGGTCCTACTGAAAATATACATATCTGCCACTAGAACTGCATAGGATAAGAGGAGTAGCCTTTTCTGTGATCTACAGGCCTGTTTAGGAAACTGATGAGTGACTTTGATGAGACTATGCTGATTTACAGAAGCTGAGGTTGTAGCACTATAATCAATCTTCATTACAGGTAATGGATACTGTTCCTAAAACAGCTAGTGATTTCCTGAAGTTTTAATTCCAAGGATGTGACTTGCTACGATGTGACTCTGTTTTTTCTTCCTCTTTAGAGTAATTTTTAATCTTTTTTTTTTTCCTTTTGGTAGCTGGTTGTACAATTTCAAAATTACGAAGTTCCCATACCAGTTACTTGCTCAGCACATTTATTTTTGTCTAAAGGGCCTTAGTGACCAGCCAAAAAATTCCTCCTAGAACAATTTCTTGGAAATCAGTTGCCAGCACAGACAGTTTTGATTTGTCAACCTGACTGCTGATATGAGACGGACTGCAAAGAGTGTTGAACATGCTGCATGCAGTGAATCCTGTTACCAGAACATCCCCCTTGTACTCCTGTCCTTCTTTTCTCCGTGGCTTCAGGGATGACTCCTTAGCTGTGGCTGGATTCTTCATCCGCATCTCATTTAACCTGCTTATTCAGTACCATTAAAACTAGCACTGCATCTTTCACAGAAGAGACTAGAGGCACAACTGTCTTTCACAGAAGAGATTACAAGATAAGTTTAAATTAATCCGACAAACAGGAAACTATTTATATCCCTATCTGTGTGGCTTTTTAAAAATTCTCCTTCTTTGCTAATGAAATATGGCTACAACAGGGGAAAGTATATCAATTAGACAGCAGGAAAATTTTGCAGCTCACCAGCAAAATGGGCAGAACACTGGGGAAAAAAAAGGCCAGGAAATACATATCTATCGTGTCTTCTCACACTCACGTTAACTGCTCCCCACAGTCCTGATTTTGTTTTTTCCAGCAAGATCATTTCGAGTTGTGGAATCCAGAGAGCTTCAGAAAACATCTTGTCTGATTCATATATTCACGGATCCAATAGACAGTTTTACATCTGAATCAGTGTCCTTGGAGGAGTAATTGTGTATTTGTCCAAAAGCATTTTAAAGGACTTAGCAACAGATGGAGACAGAATTTCTTACGTGACACTCTACACTGCCATCAAGAATGCAGCTCATGAGTTTAACATAACATTTCTCTGACAGAAGCCTGCCTTCCTCTGCTTTAACACAAAGGAATAGGCAGACCAGGGCTTCCCACATACTTCTTTCTGCAGGGTGAGTTCGTTTATTAAATGTCTAATTTTGCCTAAAAAAGCCTTTTATGACTAAGTTAGTCATCACAGATGTGTAAAACTCCAAGCTTTCATTTTTTCCCCTCAGAGAAAACCTTAATGATCTATCACTTTATGAGGGATAGGTCCCTAATACCTATTATAACTGTATATATACAGTTTGCCAGTATATCTGAATTTGCTGTAAAGTTCCCAGTAGGATGAAGGGGTACTCAGTAAAGACAGAATTTTTTGCTGCTAGAAACTGTACAAACAAGCAAGATGCTCTTTTTGTCCCATGTTAATGGCAAAATGTAACAGCTAGGGCAACGACAAAGAGAATAGAGTGAGATATCTGTGGGTAACTATCAAGAGCTACCAACTTAAAGGTGTCATTATAGTTATACAGGCATATGATATCTCTTTCCCTTATGCAGAGACTGGAACTCAAGAAGCTGTTCAGAAATTATACTTGGGATATCCAGAGCTGTGATCAAACATATTTTCACACTATTAAGAACTCAGAACAGGGAGGCGTGTATCTTCAGAAGAAGTCATGAAAGATATGAATATTGACTATTGTTTCCTCTTAAGGTCCTGTCCTTCGCAGCTCAGACATGGAAAAAAATGAGCTAGCAACATGAGACACTAAGGAGCATTAGTCAAAGCAGGTAAGGAAACAGGGCTCAGAATTGACTAGCAGAGCATTACCAAGCCAGGAAGGGTTTAACAGACAAGGAGCATGGTCAAAAAGAGAGCAGGAGAAGGTGAGGAATGGAGAGGAAGAGCCATGGTGTGAGGCAGTCAGAACTGAAGCAATCTGCATCCCCAGATGGCAAGTAAGTGAGCAAATCTCATTATCTGCTTGCCTGTAGTTATGAAGGACACTTTGCATCTGCGATAGTAAAGCTACCTGTTAGCTGCCTTGATTTTTTTCCAGACAGGCAGATTTCCCAGATCACCTCCAGACATTTAGGGGATTAACTGTCAATTAATAATACCCTTTCTCACAAGAATCCACCCTACAAATATTTCCAATAATTCTTTAGCCACTGCTTAGCTGAAATATGGATTTTCCAGCTGTGGAAAGAAACTCATTAAGCTGAGCAGTCCCAAACTCTGAGACAGCTTTTTACAACACAATTCACATGCCTATGGTGCTTCACACACTTTCCTCTGGCAGCACATGTTTTGATTCACATTAAAGTAATTTAGAAGATAGAGATGAGATGATTAATCTGCCTTTTCTGGGCAAAGAGCTAAGATATGCAGTATTAATGGATTTCCAGATCCTCATTTCTCTATGGAGACAACAGCTGTGGATGAAGAGATCCTTCTGCATCCCTGCATAAGGTCTGATCTACTCCTCCTAAGGTCAGTACTCATTATTGCCCTGATGATGTGGAATCCAGACCTGCAGTCTGCCAACTGCTTTGGCTCCCTTTGGGATGCAAGGCCTCCTCAGTGTAAGAGGGTGACATTTGCACCTTGCTACATTCCTATTTCCTTTTTGTTTTTCCTTTTCTCTGATGTGTCTGGGCATATGCCTTCCTGCCTTTCCTTCTCTTTAGTCGATCAATACCTCAGTTTTCAGATGAGATGATAAACATTTCCTGAACACTGGTATTGTGACCATGTCAGCATCAGAGTCAAAAGCTATTTCCAGTCCCATGTTAACTAATGAATGATGCTTTCATCAGAATTATGCTTTTCATCAAAAAGAAGGTCTTTGTACTGTTTTTGCTGTTTTCCTTTACTGTAGTGGAAACTGGCATTGCTTTTCAGGAAACACAGCTCAAACGCTGTTTCCACTTTCTGAAATGTCAGTATTTATGTTTATGGCTTCTGATTTAGGTATGATTTTGTGTAGCTTGGACCAATGCAACCAGAGCCTCCTTCAGCAGCCCTGCTCAAGCTCTCACCTCTGTCCAAACAGCAGAGTTGGGGTGAGGAGGAACCCCAGGCTGCTGCTCTCAGTGTCTCACCTTGGCTGGCCAAATCCTTTGCTTTCTCTCCAGGTGTGAATGAATACCTGAGGGATGCTGGAAGCGCAGCTCACATGGGACACAGCTGTCAGTCAAAGGGCACCAGATCAGCACTGATCCGTCCACAGAGACAACAGGAGACTTCTGGATGGCAGCACACCTGTCTGTTAGACATGCAATCTCTTTCCTACCCCTAACCATTTTCTGACCAGCTTCGCCAGCTGCAGCTATTTTTAACCAGCTCCTACTCCAAACAAGACCTATTTTCAGATAAATCTTGACAAATGGCATTTGGGAAGGGATATGGTGGCACGATCTGTTTTGACTACTTCCAGTTTTCCATTCCTCAGCTTTTCTTTTTATTTAACATCACAAGAAAATGTGGCATTTGATCACCAAATGATCTAGGCAATGATCACAAAATAATTTTCAGATTGGCTAGATATAGGCATTTAACTACATGCTAACACATGACAACACTTTAAGGTGTATTAACCTGTCAGCTGGGATTACTGACATAATATTTATTTCAACATATTGTGTTGTTATGCCTTTGGAAAGCTGTCATGCCTAATTTGGATATGAGCATACCAGGAACAAAGTGTAGCTCTCCCAATCCAAATGGCCTGCTGCCCATGTAGATTTGCACTTGCTCATTTCATTGCAGTGCCTATAGTAACTGTTATGCAGTGAGGGCATTAATTTTTTATTTCATTTCTGCATCTGTGGAGTATGATCTGTATGTCGGGAAGACAATTACAAAGCTTAGAATGTGTAATAGATTTTATATGACCAAAAAGAGACTCTCTACAAATGACAAATGAGCCTGCTCTTCCTCTGGCCTTTCTGTATGCTGGGAAATGAAGTCTCCATCCTTGCTGGAGGCAGCAGAGGAATTGTTGAGCGCATGGGACACCAGTAAAACTCAATGGGCTGTGACAGATCTTTGTATGATCTTTGCCAACTGATAGATATTCAGAAAGTAACCCACAAATAACAGCCTGCTAACACTGCTCACCCTGAAAGACTGCTGGGATTTATGAATAATATGTACAAAGTGTAAGAGAAGGGTGTGCACGAACCAGGAGGATGAACGTTTTTTGGAAAAATTGTTGAACTGATCGTGTTTGACATCACTGTTCCCCCTCACTCTGAGACTGCTTGCATCTGCTTGCTTTCTGCTGAAAGTGGTCAGTTCTGAGCAGTATTTTGAGGATAGTTCAGTTGTCTTTGGCAAGCTGAGAGGGAATGGACTGGAAAAAGTATTTTGTTGCTATTGGAGTTTATGTTTGTGAAAATCTGGCTATTACTGAGGCCTGTGGATTCATAATATATCGCCTACTATGGCTAATCTGAGCATGGAAGAAGGCAGTTTATAAACTGTCCAGCTCTTGCATCTTTCTGAAACATTTGGGTCTTTTAGTGCTAATCTCAAAAACAGCAGAGAAAGGGTAGCAGTGAGCGATGTTTTTGAGGAAAGAAACAGTTCTGAAACCATGAGGAAATTATTTCAAATTATTGTTTCGGAAATGTATTTACAAGGGTGCAAACTGTGCATGCACTGTGTTGAAGTATCAAAGACCATAGATCTCAAACCACAATCTTCTTAGTCGATGAGGGCTCAGCTTTCAGCTTCCTTTTTCTCCTTATGGCCCTACGCTTCCTTTTTCCAAAAACTTCTCCGTTCCTGGCGTTTTCACCTCTCAGTACCATGAATGTTGTCATGCTCTCCTTTTCCCTAGAGTCATCATTCATCCTATCCAGTCTCTTTGGTAACTCATTGTTGAATTTCCCTTATTGGTAAATTGTGCTTTTTCATAGAACAATATGAAAAGCAGTTGGCGCAAAGAGAAATCCCGACATGCTTGTGCTAATGCACAGTGGGTTGTTTTTAAAAGATATTCAGCAGGAGGGCCTCATTCATCCACATTTTTTTTTCACCTTGTCAGAATTTGCTCTTTATTTTCCAGAGGTTGCACATTAGGAATGGTCATGGAGCAGATCAGGCTCCTTCATGTTCCTGCTCCAGCTAGAGATGGGAGAGGCACTTTCTGGAATTCACAAGAGCTGATAAGCTGAACCGTGTCTTGCAGCTCCCAGGGATAACCCTTGGAGGAACGCTAGGTATTTTCAACAGGCGTTCCCATCTTCGTGACTGGAATTGTGAGCATTCCCCAGCTGTATAAGATAGTTGCATTTGGCCCCTAAAGCAGAAGCCAAAAGCATCCCTCACGGTTTCAGAAGCAGTGAGAAACAGACTCCTCCTATACTTTTCTTAAGCTTCCTTGTCCCATCATCTCTGTTTATTACAAACATCATGACACAGTGAGGATTTTTGCACATGAGTGAGGGAGTTTGGCACATCAGCAGATGGACTATTAAGCACCTTCTGAGAACAACCCATCACAGAGCCGAATCCAAGGCTGTTTGAGAGCAGGTGAAGAAATATGAATGGCTCAGTATTGCTTCTATATTTCTGCCTGTCCTATTTTTTACTTTCTTTTGGATGTCAAATTGCTAAATAAATATCATTATGTCCAGATACAAGCAGTCAATATCATATCAGAATGAAATTAAAATTTAACTGGGATATAGTTAGCGTGTAAATAGGAGAAATGGAAGTATTGTAGCCAGGTATTGAAGAAGATGCACATATACTAAACAAATAAAAGCACAGTAGCAGATTTGTAGGAGATAGTGAAGTCGATAGGAATATTTCTCTGAAATTTATTTGCAGTCAGTTTAGGATTTGGAGTGATTACAAATAAATATTTTATTTTATTTTTATTTTTTAATTTTTCCCCATCATTAGCCTTAGTACTATCCAAGACATTCCAAATAATGTAGAATGCTTTTCTTTGGAAATCGCAGCCATAGTGTTAATGTAATTTTAAAGAATACGATCTTCACACTCAAAAAAAAAAAAAAAAGCACAAGAGCTATTTTTGACAAATAGAACATCTAGCTTTTTCAGTTCAAAGTCAATTTTTGGAGCCCACAAGTTAGGATTGCTGCAATCGTCTATCCTCTGATCAATTTCAGAGTGGAGACAGCTCAAAGACTCCATACCACTCCTCAAGTGAAGCTTTGTCCCTGACCTGAATAGCATCTGGACTTCAGCCTTCCGTTTTATTCTTATGAAAACCAAAACTACAGGGTTTACAAATATGGTCTGTCTGTATCAAGGTCAAAATCAAGTTTAGCTTTCATTGTAAGAAAGTGGAAGCAGAGCTCTTAGTTCTATATACACTTGGAGTTATTTTTCTGACTGCAATGTGATCTTTGGATATTTTCAAGAAAAATGAGACAAGATCATGATGGGTCTTTCCTTACATGTAATGATTTGAGAAGAACATCTCTTCCAGTGGCACCAATATTTTCAATCATCTCAGATGCTATAGCTGCTCTGTTTTTCAATAAAGCTGCATTTCCTCTTGCAGAGCAAAATCTGTGCAGCCCTTTCTTTGTATCTCCAAATAATGAATGCACAGTAGAGAGGTTGATTTCAAGCAACTACTTTACATTCCCAGTCCCCACACACTTCAGGTCTGCAGTACTTGATTGTTTCAACAAAATTCAACAAGATTGTTTTAGGTTGATTGTCTCAGCAAAATGTGGCTATGGCCGTGGCCTTGGCTCTAGTTTGAGAAACAAAGGACACATTTCCAGCTGTCACAAAGGGGAGGAAAGAAATAAACCCAACTATCTTCAACACAACAGGAAACACAGGCAGCCAGATGGCCTGGGCTCCATCCTGCACAAGATCTAATAAAAAACAAGCCCAGAGCGACTGGCGACTGGCTTACAGAGGGTCAGTTTGACATGGTCACCAGAGCTTTTGTCTTGCCCAGGTTAAGCTTTTCATGTCAGTATTTGCAAAGGGCAGCTCTTAGTTGCCTTAGGGAAATTGCCATGCATGAAAGGAACACAGTTCTATTGGAGAAATACAGGGAACATCTATGAAGATATTTTTTTTGCAGAGTGCTGTGCATTTATGTTCCTGACCAATAGCCATGGGACCAGCTAGTGAATTTGATGGCAGTAGATAGCAGCCAAAATCCTCAATAATGCATCTCTTGTTGTTGGGTCACTCTGCTCTAACAGATGTCCCTCTGTGCTGCAGCAGTGTTTTGGAGATCATGGCTCTGCTCCTTGCTTGTCTGGCAGAGCCCACTCCCACTCTGCTCTGCTGAAGCCCCACAGGCTCACCTTGAAGAATCCCACAGCTCCATCCTCCTGAAAGAATCTCTACCTCCTTCCTCAGTGGCTGAGAAGAGCTACATTAATAGAGCTGCTAACTATTTAAAGTATTACAGGCTTTCTAGGAGCACAGCCATTTCCCACAAGACTCCACCTTATCAATTCTATTTTTAAGCAGGTCTCACTGATTTTGAAGCCCTTTGGGTGCTTAGTCCATTTGATAATCAGACCTTAACAGAATTGCAGAGCTTAAGCATGCAACCTGATTAGCTTCCTGGCTAAAATATTAGTCCATCTAAGTTGTCTGACTGCAAGAGAATCTACTTTTTCAATGAGGTTGAATTCATTACATTTACTTTTCTTTTTAATATATTTTCCTTGCTGTTTTAACAATGAACAGCAGATATTTGCCGTCTTCCTTTGTCATTAATTTTTTGGTGTCCAATACATTCTGATGTAATTCCTTCTGTCTGATTTCCTATCCAAAGTCTTCTCCAAAGAATGAGGTAAGCGCATTACTTAGCAGCTCACCACTGAGTTGACAGTGAGTCAACTGAGTGACTGAATTGCTCTACTGAGAGACTGTTGAGTCCTGCACCAGAAGTGGCCTCATTTCCTGGTGGAAATGTTCTTGTGTGGAAATGTTTGTCCTCTGTTCTGGTCTCTCTGTAAAAGTGTTATAAAGAGGCATTCCCCATATTGCTGAATTCATAAAGGTCAGAAAACAGAACTATTACCTTTTTGTTTGAAATGGAAAAGTCAGATAATGCATGTGAATTGCTTAATCATATACAACCTGTGGCAGGATGAGGAATCATATCTCCAGAGTCTTGGTCCAATGTTTTACTCAGCTGGCTGTATTGCCTTTCTTTGCATTTACTGGTTATGTGCTGAGTCTTCAGGTTAGAGGCATGACCAGAAGCGACAGTTATTTCCCAGTCCAAGTGCAGCCATTGGGTAACTCTTTCCTAAGCTGCGTGCCACATATGGGTAATATTGTTTCTGATGTAATGCAGCTGAACTGAGTGTTTACAAAGGTAGCAGAGGATAAGCTCCAGGAGTTCTTCAGAAGCACTGCCTGGCTGGCAGTGAGGTGCAAGTAGGTGAGGTGGGTGGACTTGGGAGCGGAGAAGCATCCCTGCTGTGACTTACCCTTAGAATGGCCTGGCTGCTGGGTGCACCCATTGGCAACTCATAAATCAGCAAACAGCAGCGAGGGCTGGTCTGCGACACAGAGCAGTGAATAAGGACAGCGGAGCGCTCAGATCTGCAGCCAGCCTGAGGGAAGTCCATGCTGCAGGCTGGCATTGCTGCAGCATTGCTCCTGAGCTGTGAGAGCCCTGGTGCTGGTTTCCTGCAGAGATTTCTACTTGCTAGCTGGTGGCAAGATGAAACATCTGCACGGTGTCAGCATGGTGTCATCTGAGGAGGGCTGTGTCAGTCCCAACGGTTACGGTTCATCTCTCAGGCTCCACCACTGTGTGTATGGATTGGACCAGCAATGGATCAAGGCCGGTGAGGAAGCGATTAGGAGGCAAAATCCCACCCAGTTTGGGACTGTCTTTGCAAAGGCTCATATTGCTTTATTGATGTGTGCTTCTTTGATGAATGAATGGACCTGCTTTGCTATTCATCATTTGCTTGACTTGTGCACAGTGTTAACTAATGAAATCATGCTTTTCTTTATTAAAATCACACGTATGTCACTATTAGTTCATAGCAAACAACATGGTTTCGTAGCAAATTTATACGCAGTATAATTTTTTTCCACTTCTAATGAAAAACACTGTTTGGTTTGGGCCATGTCCAAGCCTTTCAGTTACGGAGTTTCTCACCGAAGGTGGAAGCTTGTGGGAGGTTGCTTTAAGCAACATTACTAGCACAGCCACTCACTGTGAATATTGGCTTCCCTTTTACTTTACGTGGATGAAGAGTAATATTTTCAAAAGTGTCTAGGCTACTTAGGTGTCTATGGCCTACACCAAAAAAAAATGCACTGATGTGTGTTGGTCTGGATGTGATGTTTTTCCTTGAGTGATTGCTCCATCAAACAGTGATACAAGGCACTGGTACAAAGGTACCTTTCACTAGGACTATGTCTTTTGATTCTTGAACTAGAATAACCTAGACTGACACAAGCAGTGGTAGACTGGTAAAGATACTTCTGCACTACCGGGGTCTCCTCCACTGAACTCAGTAGAACAAACTCAGCCACACATCTGAGTGATTTAGGCACTTGGGAAGCTATGCCTTTTTGACTTTTAATTGACATAT